>APFE031279712.1:0-39176 GCA_000404065.3 Pinus taeda | reverse complement strand
TTATATATATATATATATATGTATATGCATGTTTTATTTTCTACTTATGTGTTCATAATCATGATCAGTTTTGTAAATGACGCAAACGCCTATCAACAACAAAATTTTCTAATGAATCTACTAATGTATTTAAATTATGTGGAATATGTTGATATGTAATGAAATCAAAATTCCTTTCGAGAAATCTAACACGTAGATACATATGCAATATTTGTGGATTTCTCACTGAGTAATGATTGATTAATTGTAACACAATGAGCTGTGAATCCAACTTGACAACTAAATCCCTAATGCAAAGAGAAACTACTTATGACCAGAGTTCAATAACTGCACTATATTCAACAATATTATTGGTTGTACAGCTAAGGCGGATACCCTGTAAGTTATTCAACTCGCCATTAGGGTCATAGAGTATCCATGTTGCGGAAGACAGGTTGCATGCTACGACAAGCACCATGAAGAAAACCAACATAATGGCTTGATGACATCTGCAAAATGAGTGGAACATAGGGTAAGTAGAAAAACACATGCTGCAAAGCAAGAAAACACGCCAAAAATAAAAAAAAACGCACACTAATGAATTAACACACTAATGTACAAAAGTTATTACATGAATTTCACGCATAATACTTCTTGAGATACAACCCATTACAAGGTTGTGACAATGAATTTCCCTCATAATCACATAGCTCATAGGAACCTTTTTGTAAAACACACTTAAAAGTGTAAGGCCCATGCCACATGGTTTTGAACTTTCTTGCTCCCAAGTTATCATTGGCTTGATCATAAAGAAGGAACAAGTTGCCTTAGGAAAAGGTGGGAGGAGAAATGGTTTGGTCAAAATGAGATTTGACTCGTTTCTTTTGAGCTCTGATGACCATCATAGCAATACGATGAGTCTCGTCAAGCCTCTCAAGATACAGAAGTCGCTTCTCTTCAGGCGTGGCATTTAGAGGAAGTTCGATAGCTAGTTTAAGCGTGGGATTTAAGATTTGATTGGAAGAGTTGCCTCTAAACCATAAACTAGATGGAATGGAGTGAATTCAGTGCCCATCTTAGAAAAAGTTCTATAAGCCCAGAGAGCTCAGAATAACATTAAATTTCAATCCCTTCTTTGCTTCCAAATGGTACGCTGAAGCATAGTAATAAAAACATTATTAACTAACTCAACTTGGCCATTGGCCTATAGATAATAAGGAGTTGAACTATCATGTCGAAGGCCCAAATAAGCAGTCATCTCTTCCATCATGTGCTGATGAAAATGTGATCCATGATTAGTCATGATAACTTGATGAACACCAAAACGTGCTATGATGTGGTTAAAAAGGAACTGAGTAGCAATAATACCATCAACATTGTATGTAGGCATTGCCTCGACCCATTTAGTAAAATAGTCGACGATGATGATGCTATAACCATGCCCCTTAGCCGAGCGAGGGTTACATGTCATGAAATCGATGCCCCATTTGGAAAATGGGACAATGATAATTACTGGGTGTAGGGGTGCGGGTGGGATGCGCTACTTACGGTTGAAAATCTAGCGTTCATGGAATTTTTGGACAACTAGAATGCAATCTTTGAATATAGATGACTAGAAATAATAGGCGCAGAGGATTTTATGAGCAGTAGCATATCCAGGCATGAGAGTGGCAATAATTTAAGACCCACTTAGCTTCTTCAACGGTAAGACACCTATGGAGAACATAGTCCACACAGACCTGATAGAATGTATCACCAAGGATCTGATATGGTTGGGATTGATGCCAAAAGTGGCATCAGTTCGAGCGGGATAACTTAGATTAGAAAGTTGGGGTTTGGAGACAAACAGTAATATCTCTATACCATGGGTCAAGAGTGCTCATCAGAAACAAAGTTTCAACAGATATCTACTTGGTTAAATCAGTTGAAGTTCTTGTAGACGGAAGAGCATAGATCAACTCAGCAAAGATGAGCAATTTCTCTGATTTGACAAGAGTAAATTCCATATCAAACTCCTACAGGATAATGATCCATCTGGACTATTTTTCCCCCAGTAACTAACGAGTCAATATATATGTCATGGGATTGCAATCAGAAATCACTGTGGTTTTCCGTAAAAGGATATAATGTTGAAATATTTGGATGATGTGAATTTCCACCAAGGCAAGTTTCTCGACATGAGCATATTGAGACTTAGTACCGAGAAAATTATGGCTCAAATAATAAACCACATGCTCGTTGTCATCGTCGTCATCCTAAACTAATGACATAGAAATAGTGGTATCAGTTGCAACCAAGTATAGGAAGTAATCGTGAAGATAATCGGGGGGATGCAGTAAAGGAGAACTAATCGATTTGTTTTTTAAATCACCGAAGGATTTCTAGGAAACTTCATCCCAAATAAAAGGGATCCCCTTCTTAGGTAAGCGAGCAAAAGCCTTGGCGAGTTTGGCGTAATTAGGACAAATCAACGAAGAAAATTAGCCTTTCCATGTAGGCTCTGGAATTGCAGTAATGATGTAGGGGGGGTAAATTGACAATGGCCTCAACTTTCAAAGAATCAATGTGGATACCTTCCTGAGACACCACAAAAATCATGAACGAGAGAGAATACACACAAAACACACACTTGTGTATATTGAGATGGATATTGTAATGAAAAGCTATACCTATACCATGCCTCAACATTTTTTCCAGTACTATCATGCAAATGCATAAGCCTAAGTGTATTCAAACGGTAACTATGTTATTAAATGTCCCTGATAACTATGAATCTCCAAACCCAAGAGAAGATGCTACAATAAACAATAAGAGGTTCCATGAAGTAGATTTGTTGGATGTTGAGGCATCAATTAGTGCCACTAGTGTGCGAGGAGAAACTACATCTTTTTCTTTGGAGAGGATGGCCTTAATTCATGCTAATCGAATAGCCATGTCCTTGAGTTTGATAGGAATCTCCTATGTCTCCACTTGGATGGCACTAAGTTGAAGATAAATATTCTTGGTAGTGTCTTCTTTAACATTGAGGGCTTTGGAAACAAGTGTTTTGTTGTTCCAATATAACTCTAAAGTACATACTATATTGATTTTATCTTCCTTGAGTGTGGCCTGGATTTGGAAGCCACTCAACTATTGAAGAGAGGAATTCCTCATTAGTGTGCTCATTCATTTTATTCATTTCTTCAACAACCACTTGATTCACAAATGTCTGGATGTTTTCAGTGGTACGATCATGGCACCTCTGCATTGTAGTTTGGGCTTAGAAGCGGTCTCATGCACTCCCTTTACCTCTACATTCAAGGCAAGTAATACCTTGGGTGGATTGCTTACCTCATTCTACATAGATGTTAAATTTGATGGTGGGATGGTCCTGCATATCCCCCTTTGGAGGAAGGTGATGATGGAGTGCTAGTACCCCCTCCCCTCTCACATGTTTTTTCAATGTTCAACCTTGATTAGGGATTATCAGAACTATTATCCATCATTATTTTTTATAATTAATTTTAATAAATACTCATATTCCTTATTTTAATTTCTGAACAATTATCTATACAACATTAGATACATGAAAGAATAAAATGTGTTTATTCTCCCATAACACTATCCATTAATATCCCATTAAATGTAATAAATATGTAGTTTCTACATATAGATACATCTTACAAATAACAAATATTGTTTTGGACAAGTTGATATATATATGAAATAGATGTGATTCAGATACCCCCCTTAAGATTTCCTGTGAATTATGTGTGGCAACGTTAAAGTTTTCACAAAGAAGGTTTTTGAGCTCCCATGATAGTTACACGACCTGAACCTCATTTTTTGATATGATACCTGGAAACACATATATGTTAAAATCACCATATATAATAATATGATGGATTTCTCCCCAAATTTGTGGGAAGTTTAATGCATATGGATGAATCTCTTTATCTCTTTGACCGTCTACCCTCCCTTTGTTGCAGAACCTACTTTCGCCACTTTGACGAAAGTACGATAGGCCTATGTACCTTCTTATGACCCACAAATCCATGCATGTGGCAGCTCGGGAACCCTTTGTTCCACCCTTGTTGTTTTCTCTACAAACCCTGCACCTATTCGCCCCTACCCCCCTTGAACCATTCTCTCCCCCTCCATGAAGTGGTCCCTTACCTCCAACACCCCCTCAATGAAATCGCCACTAGAAATTCCCGACTTAGGATTCTTGCAAGATTTGGTGGGTACCCACTAAAGGACTTTATTGATTCCTTACAACTCCTTTCGTTCATTAATGACCATCTGTATTGTAACAATAATCCTACTACTCCCAAGGGTCTCAAGTTTATTTTTCAACTCGGGTTTCATACAAACTTAAGAGGGGCCTACAATGTATGTGAAATAAGCACTATCCCTTTCTTTTTCTAACTTTTATATGGGTGGAAGTGTTGATATGAAGTCTAGTTACACAAATACCATTGTAACCGTTTTATGCTATAGGAAAAAATCAAAATAGCAGGAAATGAAAGAAAATAGGAAAACATATGCTAATATAAATGAATGAAAACCATATTAACTATATTTAAATGAAAGCATATCTATTCTATTTTGAAAATAAAGAAAACAAACTACTAAAGTAAACACTTGCAAATAGTAAACCCTAAGTTTGCAAGAAGGAGGTGATTTCTACAACAAAGTAGTTCAAACAATATACTTGGACTCTATGCTTTGAAATTCCATATAGAGGGTTCTAGAGATTTTTTAACACATCAAAGAAGGTGAATGATGAATTGGATGAAAATTTGGGCAAGTTTTGGAAGCAAATTACAAACTCTTATAATAATCTCTATTTTTCTACAATGGACAGTCTAATGAGCAGAAAAGTATGCCAAAGGCAAGGATGAAAAGTAGAATAAGCTAAGAAATGGATAATAAATGATAATAAACTTATGTACAAGCCATCATATCAGTGGTATGAGGGTTTCTTTAGAAAGTATGCAACTATAGGGTTTCATGTAGCTGAAAAACATGGTATTGTGCAAACACAATGAAACAATAATGATGGACAAGAGATAAACAAAAGCTACTAAAGTCAATTTATATGCATAAAAAAGGATGCTATTTAATATATGTAACCACTATAAACATTGTCATCTAATGCTTACATAATATGCAAGAAAATACAATCTGTAAATCATCTAACATAAAAGCAAGAATTAGAAATAAACAAAACACAATGGAGAAATTCATAGAGAATAATGATACAAAAGGGGTATTGATCACTTGGGGTGGGGCCTAACCCATGGAAGCTCATATCCTTAAAGGAGAAGTAGAATAAGAGCTAAAACTAAGGATGACTTTCATTGATAGAAGAATCACTTGCACATAAAAAAGTTGCAGAACTTGAAAATTAGACTTCCTAATGTGCTATGTTGCCATTATCTTGCTCCTACTAACAGCCTAATGAGCTACTGAAGTCCTCTATTTATACAAAATGAATAAGGGGAAACCTCTTTGAAAGGAGGATTGTTTTCCCTCCAAAACCCCTAGAAAATTGGATCATATTCCCTATGTGACCTAAAAACAACATGAAGGAGTATTTATTGTCTTTAGCCAAGCAAGTTTGAACCTTCTGTAGAAAAGGGTACATCCCATGAATTTTTCTGGTTAGATCTCCTTGTAATTTCTACAAAATCCTCTTAATATCCTACACAATAATCATGTTAGGTACATAAAGCATGAAATATCTCTTAAACCCCTCTAACAACCTACTTAAGGTAAGATAGTGTTATTAAGTGAAAAAATGAAGGTCTAATGCAACCTTAATAAGAATAGGAGAGGTTAAATGGGACTTATGTTTCACCTAATTTGGAGGTCGATCATACCCCTCTATTGAAATTGTTGCTCACCCTTCGGGAAACTTACTCTTCCTTCTTCCTCTGTCTTTCCTCATTCATGTACTTGGTGTTTTATTTAACATTCCATGCTATGTTGAAGGTGAATGTGTCTATTGAATGGAAACTTGCCTTCTCTTCAATGTATTGCCTCTCCCTTGACCCTTCTTCCTCACTCTGATGTTCCTAAAGTTCTAATAGCAAGGGTGAACTGAATGTAAGTGAAATCAGTTGGACAACAATACTCTGAATGATCCTCTTAAACAAATGACTCTTTGAAAATTCCTTTAATTGCAACAACTGGAAATGTATTCTCCTAACTGAATAATTATGAAGTTTATTTTCTGTGAAAAGCAACGAATAAATCACACCACAATTTTTCAAAAGTAAAATATGACGTGGAAAATAAAAATTGGAATTGAGAAATATGGAGAACACACACAAAATTGACATCGTTATTTTTGGACAAATGTCCTCAGAAAAATCAAATATGAGAAAACTAGTGCAACAAATGAGGGTTTTACTATTATTATGCAACAATGAAATTTCTGAGTACAACATGGATGCCAAACTTAGAATCCTATGAAAAATAATTTGGCCAAAAATTAGTGAGACAATTTTTTTCATGCCTAACACTGATCCAACTCCAAATGTGGCACACATCATCTAAATGAATTGCTCCTATGTCAGCCTCTACACTACCTTTATGCAAGGAAAACTTGCACTGCTTGAAAACTGCTCTAATCTTGCTTTTCTTCCCAACTCAACCTTTGAGAATGACGTGTTTGGACTTCTAGAATTTATCTCGACCTCCAAAAATTGAATCAAGCCTCTCTTTAGCTAAATCAAACTCCTCTGAAGATGCCTACACAGTCCATGCACACTCTAACACAAGAAAACTCGACCCTCCTGCTACTGACTCTCGAGAACTGGAAATTCTTTCGAAATCACTATCTCTGCTCACTCTTTGTATCTACATCCCTTCTGGCCTAAAATTCTCTCCCTTTCTTAACCTATGCAACTAGGTAGCTCGATCTCTACTAAGGAAATTGACCTCACAAGTGCGTTCTCCATGAACCCATTGAGTTTCTCTTATAATCTCTTGTTGGTGAACAAATGACCATGATTAGATCCCCATAAACGACTAAGATCATCTCAAACTTGATTTGTGTGAGTTTCTAAAGAATTCTCACCTTTCTCAGTTAATTTCTATTAATTAATCAGTTTTATTAAGTTAGACTTAGGAAATATTAAATTATTGATCAATTAAATTAATTGAGCTATCTCTAGGTGTTTTCTCTTGGAACTTTGTCTTGGATTTGGATATCTTGTGTTTCTTAGCTTCTCTGACCAAAGTTGAGACTAGAACAATAAATAACACTCCCTATTAGCAAGGAAAGTTTTGTATTGTCTCATAACATCCTCCTATATGTTGTCGATGTTTGACCACTGTGACAAGCTACCACTACCCACCAAATCATTTCACATACTTTGATTCATTTGCAACTCTATAGCTGAACCATCGAGAACTTGCATAGTTGTTGACACTACATTGTGCCTCCTGCACCATTGCCAGCTTTGCATGACACTCCCATTGACCTCATGCTACTTCCTCTACTACATTTGGTTGGAAATTCCGATGACGAAATTTGAAGGAATGTCTAAAACTAGAAAAAATGTCAGAAGTTAAATAATTTATTTATTTATTTATTTATTTTTTTCCGAAAATCCTGTCTATCATCGAATATTTGATGGCTATTTTTTACTAGTTGAATATTCAATGGAATAACCTATCCCATAAATTATTAGACATTTTCCTATAACCCCTCTTGTTGTCGAATAACCAATGGTAGTTATTTTACCATCAAATATCTGACACTAAATCCAATATGAAAATGTGTTATCTGATTTACTACAAATGGTAAATATCCATTGCATAATGTTCAATTCCATGATTAATTCATTTTTGTGCTGACAACATCTAATATGGGACCAATTTCGATCATTTTGACTAATTAAAAGAAATGTAACATTAACATTATAATTAAATATAATATTATTAATATATAATTACTATATATTCATATTAATATCTATAATATATTAATTGTTGTGTTGGCATTGATGTGAACGAGGTCATAGTCATGGTCATACTTATCGTATACATGTGTGATGGATGTTTGAATTGGTAGTACTATTAGTTGGCATTGATGTATTGACAATGAGATGGTTGTGTTGGAATTGATGTCAACACTTGAGGTCATGCACTTATGTGAACCTCATGCTAATGTAGATTGATGGAAAATAGTGTGCGTTGGTATGCGTTGGATTTGGTGATTGATCCTATCGATGATGACACACTTGATGGCATGGTATCAAAGATGGCATTGGTTTGGTTGATAGTGCTACTACAGATACATGATGCAGATCTACATGTGATGGTGATGGTTCATGGCACACTAGTTGAGTTTTCAACTAGGTCTTCATCTAAGTCTTCATGTTTATGCTTCATGAATATTAATTGTTGTAGTAAGGTGGCTTCATGATGGTGATGATGGCAGAGGTTTTGGACTTAAAAAATTATTTTTTTACTGAGCGTAAGCCACAGTCGCATGCACATAGGCCAATGGGAGTGATTGGAATGATCCAATCACATGGAGGACAACTTATGGGAGTGGTTTAGCCCCAATGAAGTTTAGATAGTCTCAAGGGAGAGACTAAGCATTTTCATGAGATTTTCTCTGCATTCCTTGGACTGTTCGGAAGGAAATTAGCTTGGAACTTCCTGGAGGCTTCTACAAAAAGTGAAAAAGGGTGCAAATGGTTTGAAAGGGCCCTCTCATGATTTGAATGCATTTAGTGTGCTAGTATTTACCTTAGTGGATTTATTTGGTTCAATTTGTGCACGTTTGATCCTAGCCCTAAGATCAATTTCTCCCTACATGTTTTATATACTTGATCTTGGAGCTGAGGATTGATTGATGATGTTAGTGGCTGTGTTGGAGAAGGTTGCATAGAGTATTGATGCTTCAGATCTTGTGTAGACCATAGATCCTCCAGTCTATGAGTGATAATGGTTGAATAATGAGAAGATCTGAAGCATGTTGTAGAATAGATCAGATTTGGAGTTGCTAGAGTAGAGTTTGATTACCGAATTTTTTTATGTTGCTGAGTAGATTTTTTTATGGCGATTCTCATACTTGTTTTATATAGGAGTTAATGATGCATTTGGCACATAGCCATAATGTTTGATGATGTTATTTGTATTATTCAACATTATTCTGTTGTGAGGATATGATTTTATTCAAATTCGTGTGGCCAAAATATTTTCTATTTTTGTAGAGAACACTTCTTGTGGTGTTCATATTTTATTTTTATGATGAGATATTACTACTGAGATCATATATGCAGAGATGCTTTCTTGTTGAGAATAGTGTTTGGGATCTAGTTTGAAAATACATGAAAGGAGGTCCACATAGTGGTAGAGGAGTAGTGACTTCATGAGAGAGGAGTAGGGATAATGAAGATTCAACAAAGGAACATGTTTCTCATCTAATGGTGGTTGGATATTTCAACATAAAGTGAGAGAGGCTCATTAGTCATGTGGTGACCAATACATCGGAGTCTGTAAGAGTCGATTGATAGTTCAGGAGTAACCAATAAAGGATCATTGATCATGGTGGCATTTAACAGATGGTAGTCCATAGAGAAAAGAGTCTTCCAGCTAATAAGTAGTATCGAGTATCCTGGCCAATGGTGGTGGGCATGTTGAATACGAGGTCAAGTCTGCATGCTGATGGGAATCAACAATTTATGTAAAAGATCAATTTCTTGACAAATCACAATTCAGAGTAGAGCAACAACAACAAGGGTGGTTTTTCTCTTGGAAAGGTTTCCACTAGAAATATTGTGTCTCATGTGTGATTGATGTGACATGCATTTTTTGTTGTTTATGTTTCTCACATGATTTATGATTTAGTTGCTATATGGTTATATGCATGGATAATCTAATGTGTTTTTGGTGCATATATGTGTTGGGTGTGTGTTATATTTTTTCCACGACTACCGCACGTGTGGGAGGATGGTAGCCCACCCTATACAGTACATCGTGTGTAGAAGGGGGGGGGGGGAATTCCGGTGGCATTAGCCCCCCTTCACATGGTACTCGACAACGTCCTAAGAATTTTTTTTTTTTTGGACCCTATATTAGATGGGGAGACCTACCTGTTGTTTTTTGCATGGATTTCGCACATGGTTTTGGGCATGAAGGTTTTCTATCCATGGTATTTTTTAGATCCAGTCAAGGGAACTACAATTATGTTGTAATCAAGGGCTAATGGATTGGGGTTTATGGATGATTCGACATGTATATATATGTATTGTAACATTGAAAGGAATATAATGAAAAATCATTCTGGTAGTCCCGGTTTTGGGGTCTAGGGGAAAATATTTATGTATATATGTTTTATATTTTATGTTCTTGCCATTTTTTATTTTTTGTTTTTTAGAATTCGTATGCAGGTATTTTTTGTACGAGGTTAAACCCTATAGTATGTGTGATTTAGTAACTAAAGTAATAATTGGTAAAAATTGATAAGAAGATCACACTATTGATTCACCCCCCCTCTTAGTAGTGCTCAAAGGTTTCCAACAATTGGTATCAGAGCAAGCCTCTTGTTGGTAACTTGATCAGTATAGAGTAGATTTGGGGTTTTTTTGGAAGAAATTGAATTTATTTCCAAAATGGTTGTCCTCACTATTGCAAATTACAAGTTATGGCACAAAAATGTAAAATATCAATTATTATCTTATGGATCTAAAATTTGGAGAGTAGTGTGTGAAGCTTGTAGAAAAGATCCAATTGCAGATAAGGTTTTGTAGTAGGATGCACAAGCATGATGCATAATATAGAAGAATATTCATAATGATGATATGAAGAGACTAGTGGGTTTGAAACATGCCAAAGATATGTTATACAAGTTTAAATCCATTTTTGGAGATGGCACCAACAACAAAAATGAAATTGAGAAGAATAGTAATAAGAAAAAGAATAAGAACAAGAATAAGAAGAAGAGCCTCCAAAAACAAGAATCTTAGTCGCAAGAGTCTCATTCTTCATGTTGTCACCTTCTGAGAGTATAGTTCCAGTTGTACAAAGAGGACAAAAGAAACAAGACGTTTTCAGCCATATTCCAAGCCACATAAGCTCTCAATGCTAAATTGGATCTAGTCCACTGTATAGTGCTCAGAATAAGATTTTCAACGGTACTTGGAATTCCAAAAATGCACTTCTGGATCAGAAGTTAGAGAAAATTGATGCTACCCTTTGAAAGCTCATAAAACAAAGAGAAAAAGAACAAGGGTAAGGCTCATCGCAAATCGCAATCAAAGTTCCTAATAGTAGTAGGGGAGGGAAATGAGATCAACAATCAAAGATCATCGATATCACAATCACAGATTTCAAAGGTCCAGTGTAAATCACATATCAGAGGTTTCAGGGATCACTGATATCGCAATCACAAATTTCAGAGTTCTTATGTAAATAACATATTGGAGGTTCCAATGATGGTCGATATCGTGATTGCACTCGCAGTGGTATCGTATATTGGTGATAAAAGTTTTCAAAGGATGTGAACAAATATTGTGTCATGAAACCACTGAAGGCTGGTAACATAAAAGTTTCAGGACTTGAGCCTATAATGTAAATCATCGAGGAAGGTCCGATTGTGATTAACAAAGAAGTTCAACAAAAAACAAGGTAGATGGGCTCTTAGTATTTCCTCTTGTAGGGGCATGAAGCAACACTAGAATGGTCCTGAGAAAGACATATGGTAGCTGACGTCAACATGATGTGGTGGTATAGAGGACACATGGCATGTGTATTGGGCATTTTAAGGGGCCATAAGGGGCCAAAGTAGGGTGACATGTGTGACCACTCACAAGGTGACATGTGGCAAAGGATGACATCTTCTCGCAAATTGACAAAAAAAACCATGGAGAAGCATGTAATGGACATTTTATAAAGGTGCATATTGGGGAATCTCTGATATTTTGGGCCCAAAGAGAGGGGGACAAGTGGCCTAAGCTGGGTCACATGATTATATGTGCTTTATGTATCAATCAAATGGTTGGGCAGAGAAGTTATTAAAGGTTTTTATGTACTAAAGCCTTCACGCTGGCCCTCCCTTATTCTCTTCCCACGTGGACTAAACCACGTCGCGTATCGCAATCACAAGATTTGGGATGGTGTAACCAGAGGCAATGATTATGGATTCCCAATCCTCAAGCTCTGATATTGAGAATGGGTCCCAGACACATATGTAGTATGGTCCTACATATTGTGCATTGGACTTGTTACAATGCAATATATCAAAGAATTGACCCCCGTCCTAGCTAAAGGCTTTTAGCCCCAAAAGGCTTAGGCCTTGAGTCTCCAAGTTTCCACCATGCAATTTTCACCTAAGCCCCTAGGGCTAAGGCATAAGGGGCCAAAGGAAATTAGTAATGACACCTTTATGAATCCCATTCTGTTCAAAGTTCCTAAATGGCTTGAGTCTCGATGCACTTGTATGATTTGTTCCACAGGGAACGATTGGTTCTGTTGGCTTCATCAAGGTAGTAAGAAGGGACATATGAGTCAGAAGGTATGTTTAGAGTCTGTTATGGCCATTACGCATGTCACTCCAAGTTCCTACAAAGTAAGAATTAAAGTTGTTAATGCCAAAAGTGACAGGGAACCTGTTGAAAGAGTATGAGGCATAATTTAGTAGAGACATGTCAGGCCAGCAAAGAAGAATGGCATGGAGATATTTACAGGATCATCATTTCAGTTCATTGTGAATTATGTTTTGTTGTTTTTGATTGATATTGTTATGATGTTTTATTTCCAATAAAGGTATCTTTCTGTTGTAATAATTGGAGGCAACAGAGCCAACACATCGAGTCAGCTAGTGATGTAGGCAGTTGGAAATTCAGCCTGAGATATTTTGTAATTTTCCTGTTCTCGCTCTCCTTAAAGAAGGGAGGATGAAACACTTATAAAAGGTTTTGAATTCTGAAGAAAATCTACATGTGATTTTTGAAACTATATGAATTCTAGATTTGCATCTTTTAGAATGTACATATGTATCTTTGAGATTATATCTTTAAATATGTGCTCCATGAATGATAACATCCAATCCTTTTTCATCTATTATGTCTATATTCAACTTAGATAAGTGTAGAATTATTGATGTTTCAAGCTCTATGTGATGAGTTAGTCTATCTCCTTCTCTTCTTTCATTACTCTACAAATCTGATTAAACTGTAGGTCCTCAAATTACTCGGCCTCCACTAATTTATAACTATATTCCTTTGAGTTGTATATGTGAAAGGATACTAGAAATACATGGCTTATGTCCTTGGATGAAGGAACCAATCCATGTTGTTTATTGTATATTGTTATTTACTATGTGTATAAAATGTATATGATGTCTCCCGTTTCCCAAATATCATATAAGACACATAGAATATAGATGTTACCAGGCACTGGTCTTCTATGCAATCTAAGGCTGTCTTTGGAAGCGACAACACTTCCAGTGCACATGATTCAACATATGATGAGAAGAGATCATAAAATATTGAACCTAAAGGTATAATTTTAATGATTTTATGTTGATTTATAATTTTGATGATTCATATTTTGATCATGTTGAAGGCAATAGTGAAGATGTGAATGTTATGAAGAGCCTTAGAGTTGATAATTTTAGACTAATAGCTACATGAAAAGATCAAGAAAAAATGTTATAGATTTGTGATGATAAGGAGGCCAAGCTCAAGGAAGATATAGTGAGATTAAAAGCTAAAATGGCAGAATTTGAAAGATTTGAGGAAGGAATGAAGAAAAAAATATCAAGTAAAGGTAGAAGAATGTGAGAAATTAGAAGCTGAAATTGTTTCCTTATGAAAGAAGCGAAATATGGAGAAGAGAATCGTAGCCTTGGATAATTTTCTTGAGATCCAAATATCGCCATTAGATAAATTTGGTTTTGGATTTTAAAAGGCAAATCTAGTTTGCATGTAGTTAAAACCACTAAAGAAGAACCCAATAAAACTACAGAAAATAATACCAGCAACAAAAGTAAGATCCAAGAAAATAAGAAGTAGATCTAGCAGCCAGATAGCAAACAAAAGAACTAGTAGTAGAAAATAAAGCATAACCAACAACAAATCAAGTAGCAAAATCAACAATAGAGAACAAAATCTCAAGGAGCTCCTACATTTATAATTTCCTTTGCTCCTAGAGATGATCATAGCAACTCCATTATAGTTCAAAGGAAGGAAATTCCTTTCATTCCTTTGATGCATGACATATAATTCTATAACTATAAAAAATTTGGGCTTGTTGCAACAAATTGTTGGAGTAGATCATATAGACCACATCGACAGAGATTCCAGCAATATCAGTAGCCAAGGAGATTGGCCTTCAGGTATAATCATGAATTTTATGGTTATTGTTACTCATGTCACTTGTTTGGCCATAAGGCATCTAATTGTAGATCTAACTAATGGAGGAGAACCACATGCCATTCATGGTTTAGATCTGGCATGAACGGTAGAATATTTGATCCTCCTAGCCATGTATTGTGCTATATTTGCCATAGATTTGGTCATATGGAAAGAGATGGTTTTTTGCCCCATAACTCAAGGGAAAATTGCCAAAAGTAGTAAAAACAAATAGATCTAGCACAAAGAAAAGAAAGAAAGAGAAGGATGATAAGGAGTAGATCAAAGAGGAGAAGAAGTGACCCAAGACCATGTGGAAGAAGAAGGAGCAACAACTCTTCATCTAGTGAAGAGAAAAGATGAGCGATTTCTTTGATTTGGTAGTAGTAAATTCCAAATCAAACTCCTACAGGATAATGATCCATTTGAATTATTTTCCCCCCAATAACTGACGAGTTAGTATATATGTCATGGGATTGCAATAAAAAATCATTGTAGTTTTCGATAAAAGGATATAGTGTTGAAATATTTAGATGGTGTGAACTGCCACCAAGGCAAGTTTCTTGACATGAGCATATCGAGACTCAGTATTGAGAAAAATTTGGCTCAAATAATAAACCACATGCTCATTTTCATTATCGTCATCCTGAACTAACACCATAACAATAGTGGTATTAGTTGCAGCCAAGTATAGGAAGTAATCATGAATCAGGGGGATGCAGTAAAGGAGCACTAATCAATGTGTTTTTCAAAGCATCAAAGGATTTATGGGAAACTTCATCCCAAATAAAAGGGATCCCCTTCTTAGGTAAGCGAGCAAGAGACTTGGTGATTTCGACATAATTAGGGACAAATTGAAGGAGAAAATTAGACTTTCCTTGTAGGCTTTGCAATTGCAGTAATGATGTAGGGGAGGTAAATTTAAAATGACCTCAAATTTCAAAGGATCAATGTGGATACCTTCCCGAGACACCACAGAACTCAAGAGCCTCACAAAATTAACACAAAACACATGCTTGTGTGGATTGAGATGGATATTGTAATGAAAAACTACACCTTTATCATTCCTCAACATTTTTTCCAATACTATCATGCAAATGCATAAGCCTAAGTGTATTCAAATGGTAAGTATGTTATTGAAAGTCCATGATAACGATGAATCTCCAAACCTAAGAGAATATGCTACAATAAACTTAAAGATGTGCCATGAAATAGATTTATTGGATGTTGAGGCATCAACTGGTGCCTCTGGTGTGCGAGGAGAAACTACATCTTTTCCTTTGGAGAGGATGTCCTTAATTCATGCTAATCGAATAGCCATGTCCTTGAGTTTGATAGAAATTTGCTATTTCTCCACTTGGATGGCACTAATTTGAAGATAAATATTCTTGTTGGTGTTTTGTTTATCATTGAGGGCTTTGGAAATGAGTGTTTTGTTGTTCCAATATAGCTCTAAATTACATACTATATTCATTTTGTCTTCCTTGAGTGTGGCCTAGATTTGGAAGCCACTCAACTATTGAAGAGAGGAATTCCTTGTTAGTTCTCATTCCTTTTAGTCATTGATTCAACAACCACTTGATTCACAAATGTCTAGATGTGTTTAGTGGTATGATCATGGCACTTGTGCATTGTAGTTTGGGATTAAAAGCGGTCTCATGGACTCCCTTTACCTCTGCATTTAGGGCATGTAATACCTTGGGTGGATTTCTTACCTCATGCTACATAGATGCTAAATGTGATGGTGGGATTGCCCTGCATCCCCCCATGTGGAGCAAGGTGATGATGGAGTGCTAGTACCCCCTCCCCTCTCACATGGTTTTTCAATGTGCCACCTTGATTAGGGATTATCAAAACTATCATTCATCATTATTTTTTCTAATTAATTTTAATAAATACTCATATGCTTTATTTTAATTTCCGAACAATTGTCTATATAACATTAGATACATGAAAAAACAAAATGCTTTTATTCTCTCAAAACACTATCCACTAATATCCCATTAAATGTAATAAATATGCACTTGCTACATATAGATACATCTTACAATAACCAATATTTTTCTGGACAAGTTGATATATATATGAAATAGATGTGATTCAGATATCCCCCTTAAGATTTCCTGTGAAATATGTGTGGAAACGTTAAAGTTTTCACAAACCAAGTTTTTGAGCTCCCATGACAGTTGCATGACCTAAACCTTCTTTTTTGATATGATACCTGGAAATACATATATGTTACAATCACCATATACAATAATATGATGGATTTCTCCCCAAATTTGTGGGAAGTTTAATGCATATGGATGAATCTCTTTATATCTTCGAGTGTCTACCCTCCCTTTGTGGCAAAACCTTCTTTCGCCACTTTGACAAAAGTACGATAGGACTATGTACCTTCTTATGAACCACAACTCCATGCATGTGGCATCTCGGGAACCCTTTGTTCCACCCTTATTTTTTTCTTTGCAAACCCTGCACCTATTTGCCCTTACCCACCTTGATCCATTTGTTGCACCTCTAAGAAGTAGTCCCTTACCTCCAACACCCCCTCCTTGATGAAATCGCCACAAGAAATTCCCATCTTAGGATTCTTGGAAGATTTGGTGGGTACCCATTAAAGGACTTTACTGATTCCTTGCAACTCCTTTTATTCAATGATGACCTTTTGTATTGTAGCAATAATCCTACAACTCTGAAGGGTCTTGATTTTATATGTCAACTTGGGCTTTATAAAACTTAAGAGTGGCTGAAAATGTATGTGAAATAAGCACTATCCCTTTCCTTTTCTAACTTTTATATGGGTGGAAGTATTCAGATGAAGTCTAGTTACACAAATACCATTGTAACCATTTTATGCTATAGGCAAAACTTGAAATTGCAGGAAATCAAAGAAAATAGGAAAACCTATGCTAGCATAAATGAAGGAAGGAAAACCATCTTAACTAAATTGAAATTAAATCATATCTATTCTATTGTGAAAAGAAAGAAAACACACTACTGAAGTAAACTCTTGCAAATAGTAAACCCTAATTTTGCAAGAAAGAGGTGATTTCTGCAACATACTAGTTCAAAGAATATACTTGGACTCTATCCTTGTAAATTCCATATAGAGGGTCCTAGAGATTTTTTAACACATCAAAGAAGGTGAATGATGAATTGGATGAAAATTTGGGCAAGTTTTGGAAGCAAATTGCAAATTCTTACAATAGTCTCTATTTTTCTACAAGAGACAGTCTAATGAGCAAAAAAGTATGCTAAAGGAAAGGATGAAAAGTAGAATAAGATAAGGAAGGGATAATAAATGATCAGACACTTATGTACAAGTCATCACATTAGTGGTCAGAGGGCATCTTTAGAAAGTATGCGGTTGTAGGGTTTCATGTAGCTAAAAAACATGGTATTGTGCAAACACAATGAAATAATAATGATGGACAAAAGATAAGAACAAGCTACTAAAGTCAATTTGAATGCATAAAAAAGGACCCTGATTAATATATGTAACCATTATCAACATTATCATCTAATTCTTAGGTACTATGCAAGAAAATACAATTCATAAATAATCTAATATAAACGCAAGAATTAGAAATAAACAAAACAAAATGGACAAATTCATAGAGAATAATGATACAAAAGGGGTATTGAGCACCTGGGGTGGGCCCTAACCCATGGAAGCTCATATCCTTGAAGGCGAAGTAGAATAATAGCTAAAACTAAGGATGAATTTCATTGGTTGAAGAATCACTTGCACATAAAAAGGTTGCATAACTTGAAAATTAGACTTCCTAATGTGCTATGTTGCCATTACCTTTCTCCTACTAATAGCCTAATGAGCTACTCGAGCCCTCTATTTATAAAAACTAAATGAGGGGAAACCTCCTTGAAAGGAGGATTGTTTTCCCTCCAAAACCCCTAGAAAAATGGATCATATTCCCTATGCGATCTCACAACAACATGGAGGAGTATTTATTGTCATTAGCCAACCACATACTTTCTGGTTCAATCTCCTTTTAATTTCTGCAAAATCCTCTTAATATCCTGCACAATAACCATGTTAGGTACATAAAGCATGAAATATCTCTTGAACCCCCTAACAACCCACTTAAGCTAAGATAGTATTATTAAGTGAAAAAATGAAGGTATAATATAACCTTAATAAACATAGGAGATGTTAAATGGGACTTATGTTTCACCTAATTGGGAGGTCGATCATACCCCCTTATTGAAATTGTTGCTCACCTTTTGGACAACCTACTCTTCCTTCTCCCTCTGTATTTCCTCAGTCATTTATTTGGTGACCTATTGAACATTCCATGCTATGTTGAAGGTGGATGTGTCTATTGAATGGAAACTTGCCTTCTCTTCAATGTATTTCCACTCCCTTGACCCTTCTTCCTCACTCAAATGATCCTGAAGTCCTAGAAGCAAGGGTGGATTGAATGTAAGTGTAATCAATTGGACCTCAAGGCTCTAAATGATCCTGTTATACAATTGAGTCTTTGAAAGTTATTTTACGTTAAACAACCCGAAATGTATTCTCCTAACTGATTAATTATGAAGTTTGTTTTCTACGACAAACAATGAATAAATCACACTACATTTTTTCAAAAATAAAATATGATGTGGAAAATAAAAATTGCAATTTAGAAATATGGAGAACACACACAAAATTGACACCATTATTTTTGGACAAATGTCCTTGGAAAATTCCAATATGAGAAAACTAGTGCAACAAATGAGGGTTTTACTATTATTATGCAACAATGAAATTTCTTAGTGCAACCTGGATGCCAAGCTGACAATCCTCTGCAAAATAATTTGGCCAAAAATTAGTGAGACAATTTTTCTCCTACCTAACATTGATCCTGTTAGAGCCTAGATCGACCTCGGGCTAAAGAGAGGCAATCTTAGGATAACCACAAACCATGCTTAACCTGGTAGCTATCCCTACCAGGTTGGGAGAGGGGTCTCTCCTTGTCAATCTCAGTTAAAATGGTTACATTTACAACTTGAGATGACTGAAATGAAATTAGATTTTAGGCTAGGTATTGTAGCTCAAGAGTTTTTGGTTGATTTTGATGATTGGTTGTTGGATCAAATGGAGCAGGCAGGTTGGGCTCGAGAAACCAAATTAAGGATTCAAACATGTTCTGTGGGGCGACGTAGAAAAAGTTTTATGTACTAGAAATAGATTGAGATGGTAGTTTAAGACAACTGAGGAGTTGAGGAGGGCATAAATAAATTGTGAGTCCTCTTCAAACAATTGAAAACATTGAAAACCAAATGCGTTCCCAAGACAAAGCACAACATTGTATTTTCCCTATTCACCTTCATTCATTTAGTTTTAGAAGAGAAATATAGATTTGCATAGATATAAAACATAAGAAAAACTCATTACAAAGAAGAAACAATACATAAAATCACTGTTACAAGAATCCCACAAAAAGAGCTATGAAACCTGGTTTTATTCCTTGCCAAGCTGGTGATACAAGTATACAATGTGTGCACCACTTCCAAAAGAGTCCAACCCTTACAAATGAATCAAAGAGTACATGATATAGGCAAGGAAACTACTCAAGCTAGTTATCAAGGGTCGAAACCATGAGAAGAGGAGTGGTTTCAACCATATCTAAACTAGGAACACAAAAGTAGATAGTGGAACAACTTGCCTCTAAAACTTAGGAAACCAATTCATTCAGGATCAAAACCACTTGGAACTTGATGTATCTACCCTATGAGGTGTTTTTCATCCATATTTTCATCAAATACATTATTTACCATGCATACATTTACCAAGGAATGAGGAAAAAGTCAACTTCCAAGAAAACTAAGAAAAATCTAGAAATTTAAGCAAAACTAGCAAAATCAGTTTAATGCACAACGCCACTTTAGGGCCAGCTTTGGAGGCCTTCCCAATGTCCAAATCGGGTGAAATTTGGCTTGTTGGAAACCCATGCCTATCTAGTTTCTGGAAAAAATTGATGTTTTTGATTTGGAACTCATTTTTCCCTCCAAAAGTTGATTCTCCCAAGACTGCTTCCTGTGTGGCAAAAAAGTGGCAGAGATGGCACTTTTTAGGTGTTTGTTGCCCTTTTGGAGGCCAAGACTTTATCCAAAACTCCTAAAACTTTTTTGGTTTTCATAATTTTCCATGTTTATTCCAAAAATTCAAACCATTTTTCAAAAGGAGGTCTCCATCAAAAGCGCAGCGCTAGTGGCACTGTGCACCTATTAGAAAAGCCCGTTTTTAAAATTCCAAAATTCAAAAATGACAAAAATTGCTCAAAATTTCCTGAAACTTGGCATGAGGGATCATTGTTAGGTGCTTTTTTGGGCAAATGATGCTTCAGCCAATATTTTGATTTTATCATGTTCTTTTTTGCTCCTCAAGGCTCTCCTTAACTTATCTTTTAGCCTCTTTACCCTTGAATTACAAATCTTGTTCCGGGTTAAAGAGTGTTAAAATTGGAAACTAGTGAAAAAATTCATGTGGTCGTCTTATTAATGGCTGAAAATATTTTTATTAGATTCCTCTCCTTGAGAGGTGTAGGATTGATATAAATATCATCCGATTCCGATAAGTATTCATGGAGATATGAATTTATTTTAATTATAGAATTATTATCAAGCCGATCTACAACTCATGTAGGCTCAGAAGCCTTATAGTCGCACCTATTCAAACACAAAACTTGTGTATAAATATAGGAGGGCCTTTCCTCATTTTGACTCACTCATCTCATCACATCTCTCTCTCTACTGTGCAAAAAAGTGTCTCTTCTCTACTGCGCAGAAAAGGGTCTCTCTCTCACACATGTGAAGCCGAAAGTTGCCGAAATTGAAGCTGCAACTTCAGAAGTAAAGATTGACCTATGTGGACTAGAATATATCCTTATTTGAACTGTGCTATAGGTTCACATAAACCTCCTTTGAAATCCACAAATTTTGGTGGTGGAATCAAGTCAATCCGACGGGCAGTTTGCAAGATATCGACTACCCTAGTTTGAAGGTGGAAGCTGCCGAAACTAAAGCTGCAACTGCAGAGGTAAAGATTGACCTTCTTGTAGTATAACATCTCCTAATATGAACTATGCTATAGGTTCATCTGAACCTTCTCTGAAAGCTACAATTTTTGGTGGTGGAATCAAGTCAATCCAGCAGACAGTTTGCAAGATATCGACTGCGCTAGTTTGAAGTCTGAAGCTGCCGAAACTAAAGTTGCAACTGTAGAAGTAAAGATTGACCTGCGTGGACTAGAAGATCTCCTCCTCTAAACTATGCTATATGTTCATTTGATCCTTATTTGCAAGCCACAACTTTTGGTGGTGGAATCATGCCGATCCGACGGTCGGTTTGTGAGATATCATCTGCCCTAGTTTGATGATGAAGCCGCTAATGTTGATGTTGCTGATCTAGGGTATGCTACTGTTGATATAAATCAGATTTATTGTACTATTTCTCTCTACTCAATTATTGAAGATAAAAGAAGATTTGATCAAAGGGTTTCCCCACACATTGTGGGGTTTGTCCCTGGCTAGCCGCCACATCTTGTGTCTCTTGTCTTGGCTTGTTTTCTGTCGATCGTTTAATGTTCTATCTGCACTTTACTTTATGTACATGTGATTGCTAAGAATATAATAAGAAAAATAAGTAAACTGTTATAAGCATAGAACATACCATAACTTAACATGGTATCAGAGGTGAGCAGAATACAAAGCTCGAGCAACAGCAAGAGCAATCACCGAAGAGAAGATTGGCGAGGCTATCCTAAAATAACTATGGGGTCCTCAACACTCTGCCAAAGGCAAGCTTCATAAGAAAGATGACTATCACGGATGGAAGATGTCTATCGATCTAACCCTAGAAGATCCAGGAGTGCTGGACCATATAAGAGGCAATATTTTTGAGCCTCCATCAAATGCATCCACTGCTGCATGGAACAAATGGAAAACCAAAGAATTCAAAATAGAAGATCATCCAAGACTCTATTGACAAGCACTTGGTGGCCTACATCTCTGAACTGGACACCTCCAAGGAAATCTACGATAGACTAGTGAGTTTATTTAAAGTTAATGATGCAAATCAAGTTTTGATTCTCAGAAATAAACTGAGGAAAGGGTAAAGATGAGATTATGAAAGCATACTTCTTAAGAATAACCAAGATCAAGAACGATCTCCTATCTATTGGGGAGGCTATTACTAATAGGGAAATGGCACTCACAACTCTTGGAGGGTTACCATCCGAATGGTATGTTTTCAAGACTACTGTTTTGAACTATAATGTAATTCCTGGTTTCGAAGAATTAATGGCTAGATGCATTCAAGAAGAAATAAGGGAAGAAGAGCAAGAAATGCCCATGCCTAAAGGTCCTCCTATTGTCTTTTCTTCTCATGCTAAGAAAAGAAATAATTCCGAGACTAAATCAAAAGGAAAGGTTGGACCTGAGGCTGGAAGAAAATGATGATGTTACATTTGCGATAAAGTAGGTCACTATGCAAGGGAGTTCCCTAATAGGAAGGACTCACACCGGGATGATGATCAAAATCCCTCTGATGGCAACCAAAGGAATGAAAAATTCAATAGCAAAGGTAAGAGGAGAGCTGGGAATCGAGGAAGAGGACAACCATTCAAGAAGGGTAGAAATTCCAGGATGTATTAAATGCACCTGACCTCAAAAAGAACCCAGTGTCCATCTCGGCAATGGAAGACAAAGGCTACAAGGTAACCTTCAGCGATGGCAAGGTACATATATGGAAAAACAATGTTAAAGATGCCTTTACTCTTGTGTTTAGTGTTGATTCATTATATCAGGTTGATGGAAGTCTGCTAGGTGTCATTTCTTATGACACATCTCTTTAGTCTGAACTTTGGCATCAGAGGTTTGCCCCCCTTCATTATAAAGCTATACTCAGTGTAAGACAAATGGTGACAGGGATGCCCAAATTCCGAGTAGAGAAAAAAGGTGTATGTCGAGGATGTGCCAAAGGAAAGCTCAAAAGGGGACCATTCCTCTCAAGCCAAAGCAAGACCTCCGATATATTATAGTTGGTTCACTCAGGCAAACTTGAGGTTGGCATTAAGAGGGAGACTACTACACCAAATACTCCTAAACAGAATGGTGTGGTGGAAAGGAATAACTGCACGATTGTGGAAGCTATCGGGGCCATGCTACATGATCAAAGACTTCTGAAGTTTCTATGGGCTGAAACTACAAACACCGCCATATATATACAAAATCGATGCCCTCATCAAGCATTGGGTTCCAAGACTCCTGAAGAACTGTTCACCGCCAGTCAAAGGGAAGTCATGATTAGTCATGATGTCACCTTTGACGAAGATATGGCTCTCAACAAGGTGGACAATCTTTCGACTTTGAGGAGCTCTCAAGAAGCCGACACCAGGGAATCGAAAGAAAAGGATGATGAATCAATGCATGATGTAGAAGAACCCATGGATCTGATTGATCCTCATCCACATGAGCCTTCCTCTTCTAGGAAGAGGCCTTCATGGCTGAGGGGGATACTTGATGATGCTGAAAGACATGCTTCACCCTGAGACACCTTCCATCAAGGTAAGAAACCTAACAGGTATCAGGGATAACTGACCATCATGAGCACGATCATACAAAATGAGCCTTCATCATTCACAGATGTCATCAAGCATTAAGTATGGAAGGATGCTATGACCATAGAATATGAGTCTATCATGGAGAATGATGTCTGGGAAGTAGTTCCCAGACCCTGGACAAGACAATTGTTACTTCAAAATGGCTTTACAAGATAAAGCATGCAGTAGATGGAAGTAAGGAAAAGTATAAGGCTCATTTTTTTGCTCGTGGTCTATCCCAGAAGGAAGGTATAGACTATGATATTTGCACCTGTTTCCAGATATATGACCATCCACTTGATCATAGCCCTTGTAGCTTCATAAGGATGGAACCTACATTAGATGGATGTCAAGACGGTGTTCTTGCATGGTTCGATCAAAGAAGAGGTCTATGTGGAGCAACCCCAAGGATTTGAGAGGCTCTCTATGGGTTGAAGCAAGCACCCCAAGCATGGCATGAGAGGATCAATAGCTACTTGATGAAGCTAGGATTCACTAGGAGTGAAGTTGATCATAACCTTTACTTTAAGGTTGAAGATGACAAGCCTCTCATACTGGTGTTGTATGTGGATGACCTCTTTCTAACAGGTGTAGACCCTCTCATTCACAAATGTAAGACAAAGTTGGCTTCTGAATTTGAAATGAAGGGCCAAGGACTTGAAGTATGGTAGAAGCCAAGGGAAATTTTCCTATCTCAAGGAAAATATGTGGTAAAGATATTGGAAAGATTCAATATGATGGATTGCAAGCCTGTGAATACCTCGAGGATCTTAACTTTTAGAATTTATATGGTAGTGATGTCGGACGAGATTTGGGAAATGCCTTTGAGTTTCATAAACTCATTCGCATTGATGTTCTTAGTGAACCTCTGTCCGAATATATGTTTTGTAGTTAGCATTGTGAGCTCATATTTGGTTGAGCCTCGTTGGATTGATGCTAAAAATCTTCTAAGATATCTTCGTGGCACAATTACTAATGGATTGAGATACACTGCTAGAAATATGAAACTACATGATTATTCGAATGTTGATTAGGCAGGTAATGTGGAGGATCACTGGAGCACTTTTTAGTGATATTTCTATTTGGATTCTGCTTCAATATAATGGATGAGTAGGAAGAAAAATTTGGTTGCCATAAGCACCATTGAGACTAGATACATATCTACGACTATGATCTCGTATGAAGCTGCTTGGTTGGGGAAGCTCTTCAGTGAGCTGTTTGAACACATACCACTATGATTCTTTGTAACAACCAGAGGTGGGATTCGATTATTGAGGAATCTTGTATTTGTCAATTTCTCCAGTAAATAAACATCATCTGGGATAAGGTAAGTTGATGAGCAAGGAGGATCCATCACATTAAGATGATGTATAGGTTGATACACCTTGCCAAAGCCTCGAGGAAGTATCTAATTTGTGATTTTCCCCAAATGACTTGGAGTCGTCAAGAAACCCTTGTACAAGGGTCCTGCATGTTGCATACATTGAGCTCTAGGATCTCTGAGGGCTTGTGGTTCTTACTGGAGCAACATACGACCATAGGGTGACTCACCCTCCCCTGGTGGTGTGCACTGGAACAAGATGATTCGCTCTCTTGTGGGACAAGATGATTTTCTCTATTGTGGAATAGGATGATTCGCTCTCCTGTGAGGACAAGATTGATTAGTTCTCCTATCGAGGCATCCTACCCATGCAGTCTGGGACTCATAGGAAGCACCTCTCATCTGATCAATGAGCAGGAAAATGATGTTAGGGACCATAGTAGTACCGATGGATGCATTGTTGTATCTACTACACTCCCTATGCTAGGATGACCTCCATTGATCTGGGATCAATGATACTAGTGTGGGACCAGTGGAAGGAGTTATACCATACTATGACGCTGACTTTGGGTCAATCGAGACTAGTTTGGGACTAGTGGTATATACTCTGAGACTGACTTCGTGCCAGTGCAGTATTAGTCTCGGACCAGTGAGAGTGGTACATACTATGGTGCTAACTTTGGGTTGGCTGAGATTGGTCTGAGACCAGTGGTACACTCTCTAAGACTGCGATATTGGTTTGGGACCAGTGGTAGGAGTGGTACCTACTATGAAGCTGACTTCAGGTCAGTTGAGACTGGTCTGGGACCAGCGGTAAGCACTCCGAAACTAACCTTTAGTCAATGGAGGATGATATTAGTCTGAGACCAGTGGAGTTGTACTCACTATGACACTGTCTTCGAGTTGGTTGAGACTGGTCTAGGGCCAATGGTACATACTCTAAGGCTAACTTTGAGTCAGTATGATACATCCTCGATCATTTCTTCTTCTTCATAATTCAGAAAAAAGCAAAGTAGAACAGAACAATGCAAGAGCAGAGCAGAATAGAGAAAAACAATACAGATCAGTACAGGGCAGAACAAGACAAAGCAGAATAGGCAGAATAGAGCAGAGCAGGGCAAAGGTCAGGCTGTACATGGCAGTGCATTTGATGGATGAATAGTAACGACCGATAGATAGATTGCAGATGAAGTTCTTCCTAGTTGAGAGGGAGTGTTAAAATTAGCAACCAGGGAAAAACTTCATGTGGGTCATCTTATTCATGGTTGATAATATTTTTATTAGATTCCTCTCGTTGAGAGGTGTAGGATTGATATAAAGATCATCGAATTCCGATAAGTATTCATGGAGATATGAATTTATTTTGATTATGGAATTATTATCAAGCCGATCTACAACTCATGTAGGCTTAGAAGCCCAACAGTTGCATTTATTCAAACACCAATGTTGTGTATAAATACAGGAGGAATTTTCCTCATTTGGACTCACTCATCTCATCACATCTCTCTGTCTCTCTTTCTCTCTATTGTGCAGAAAAGAGTCTCTTCTCTACTGCGCAGAAAAGGGTCTCTCTCTCACACATGTGAAGCCAGAAACTGTCGAAACTGAAGCTGCAACTGCAGAAGTAAAGATTGACCTATGTGGAATAGAAGATATCCTTATCTAAATTGTGTTGTAGGTTCATCTAAACCTCCCCTGAAAGCCACAAATTTTGGTGGTGGAATCAAGTCAATCCGATGGATGGTTTGCAAGATATCAACTACCCTAGTTTGAAGCCGGAAGCTACCGAAACTGAAGCTGCAACTGCAGAAGTAAAGATTGACTTGCGTGGAATAGAAGAGTTCCTCATCTGAACTATGCTATAGGTTCATCTGAACCTCCTTTGAAAGCATCAACTTTTGTTGGTGGAATCAAGTCAATCTGACAGACGATTTGCAAGATATTGACTACCCTAGTTTGAAGCTGGAAGCTGCGGAAACTGAAGTTGCAACTGTAGAAGTAAAGATTGACCTACGTGGACTAGAAGATCTCCTCCTCTGAACTGTGTTGTAGGTTCATCTGAACCTCCTCTGGAAGCTGCAACTTTGGGTGGTGGAATCATGTTGATCCAATGGTTGGTTTGTGAGATATTGTCTGCCCTAGTTTGATGATGAAGTTGCTAATGTTGATGTTGTTGATCTAGGGTTTTCTACTATTGATATAAATCAGATTTATTGTACTATTTCTCTTTACTCAATTATTGAAGATAAAAGAAGATTTGATCAAAGGGTTTCCCCACACATTGTGGGGTTTGTCCCTGGCTAGCCGACACATCTTGTGTCTCTTGTCTTTGCTTGTTTTCTGTCTATCATTTAATGTTCTATTTTCACTATACTTTATGTACATGTGATTGATAAGAATATAATAAGAAAAATAAGTAAATTGTTATAAGCATAGAACATACCATAACTTAACAAATAGTGATAGGACATGTGGTGTAGCATTTTCTTCTCTTTATTGGCCTTCTCAAGTAACTTCTCTAAGTGAATGTTCACCCTTTCTAACCAAGTCTCTCGGTCATTCTCTATTTATTGTTTAATGGAGGTCAACTTGAACTTTTCCCTCTTGGCCCTTTTCCAATTTTCTTTGATTATTTGCAACTCCATGAGGTCTTGCTTATCGGTAAGCTGCTTGTTTTCTTGCTCAAGGTAGCTAATGACCCATTTAGCTCTCTCAAGGTTAACTAATAAGGCTTGTGTTTCAGCCTCCTTCTCTTTGATAATCATGTCCTTGATTCTTGAGCCTTGAGAGCCCAAGTCAATGAAATCCTCCTCAATCAAAATAAAATCCTTGTCTTGCCTTTCAGTAGGCCCTCCTCATGCATATTTTGTTTCCCTTTGTCTCTGCTCTTTGACTGCTGGCCAACCTTTATAGCCTGATAAGAAGGCAAAGTGCCTTCCACCCCTAGTGGAGATAACATTTGCCTGTGATCTGGTGAAGAAGGCGAGTCCCCTTCCACCCCTGGTGGAGATAGTACTCGTTTGGCAGTAGTAAAAAGACTCCTTGTACCTCTCTCATAAGTGACAAATATTGGCACACTTGTAGTCTCGGTCTCATGGACACCTAGCTATCCTAATGGTCCTCCTTCCTCCTGAGGCATTGATGAAAACACTTGAGGGTCTTTGAACATTTCATGGGAAATAAATCACTCCCATGGCATGTTCAACAAGTTTAACTGGTGCAAGACAACAATCTTAATCAATGAGAAGTGGAAAATGTTGTTGAGCTGCTGAGGAAAAAGTTTTCTTTGAACATAGTGGGCCATCTTCTCAATGTTCTTGTATATAAAGTAGGGGAGGTTCATGATCGTCACCCTAGTAAAGTGCATCAACAGCCTGACATGATATGCATACAAGCGGGAAAATATTCCCTCATAGGTGAAATATTTGATAATGATATTCATAAGATGGGCAAAACTGTCCTCCAAGTACTTGAAAGGGAACACCTTGTTGATCTTGCTGTGATATCTAGCCTTAATATAAGGCTCATAATACTCTTTGTCCACATACTTCCCTTTATTACATTTATCACCTACATTAGGGATGCATGTTGCTTCTGAAATGATGTTAGGTGACAAGGTGAAGGAGAAACCAACAAGGTTCACTTGGCCATTATGTAGATGGGTGACAAACAATCGGGAAAGCTCATGATGAAACTTTACCCTTTCTACCATTTCAAAAAACTCATACCAAGAATGATGTCTAAAACAAGATATAGCAAGATGACAAGCAAGCAACTCTGTGAGACTGATAGCTTCTTCCTGGATGATCTTTCCCCCTTTGTGTGGCTTTCTTGGCACATGTGCTTCTTTGGAAATGTCACTGAAAGTTTCCTCCTCCCTCTCATAGTTTGTGTCTCTCTCCATGGGTTTTTTTGGTGATGCGATAGGTGATGTGAAATAAAGGTTTGTCGTGATAACAAGATGACTATGAAGAGATTTTAAAAATATAAGGTAAGTGAGGTGTAAGATGAGGGCGTGAATGCTTGAGGGAGTTAGGGTATAGAGTTTGATAAGGGAATGGGGATTAGTGGGAACGTAAGAATTGGGAATTAGGGTTAGTGAATAGTGTATTAGGGCTAGGTTTTAAGTAGGTTTTAGTGGAATGAAGCTTGATGACCGATGGATAGTTAAAAAGACTTGGTAAACTAAGTGTAAATGAAGGAGAAGAGCAACAAATGATCCTTGGTGGCTTATGGGAGGTAGTTTTAGCTTATTTAGGGTTTGTTCTAAAAGAAACCAAACACACTCAAGCAACCAAGCACAATTCTTTTTCAACAAGGAGGAATGGTGTACTTAATTGAAACAAGCATCAAATAGATTAAAAAAAAAATTGGAGGCGATTTGAAGCAGTTTTGACTTCCCCAACAGGTGCGCAATGCCAGTCAATAGGTGCATAGTGCCATTTTAATGCACAGTGCCCATGTAAATTTACACTGCAAGAGCTCAATAGGTGTGCAACACACTTTTAATGCACAGCGCCAAGCAAATGATGCACAGCGCCGATCAACCTTCCCGATTTTCATTGGTTTTTCTCCTTCTTTCTCGATGATAGTGAAAAATCGTATTTCTTGGACATCACTTGGCACTTTTCTCTCCACTAATGAAAAATGAAACATATGGATGATATTTTTATACCCTTTCTCTTTTTAATTTTTCATTAACAAGACCCACTTTCTAATGTTTTGACAGCTTTTTGAAATACTCTGTTTTGCTGATATTTGCCTTTCTGACCTTTGCAGGTGATCTGATACTAATCTCTTTGACGTTTTGTAGTGGTCGGAGCTAGCATTGTCACCAGGTGACTAGGAACAACCTATGAAAAATTAATACATATAGGAACTATAAAATTACATAATTTACATGAAATGAAACCATTAAATACAAATTCTCTATTTTACCTCAAAATAGAGTTTTGAGGTTAAAGAGCTTTATTCAGTTTTGAGGTTTTTATTCATTATGAATGACAATGATGACAAACCATAAAATATAATGAAACCCTAACACTAAACCCTAGGACTGGTACAAAATGAAATTGAACTGATTATGGACAACTAAAAGATATTTGAACATGTCAGCAGGTATATGACATGAGGGAAACTGGAATGAAACCACTACCATCAGTTGATCCATGACCTAATGGAATGCAGTTGATCTAATGAGACACCTAACATTAATGCAAAAGCATAATTTTGATCACCGATGGCATTGTGAAGACACTGACACTAACAGATCCAAAACCAAGTCTGGCAGAAATCATCTAAAGGAATTGCTCCTATGCTAGCCTCTATGCTACCTCTATGCAAGGAAAACTTGCACTACTTGAAAATTGCTCTAATGTTGTTTTTCTTCCCAACTCAACCTTTGAGAATGACATGCTTAGACTTCTAGAATTTATCTCGACCTCCAAAAATTGAATAAACCCTCTCTTTAGCTAAATTAGACTCCTCTAAAGATGCCTACATAGTCCATGTGCACTCTTACAAAAGAAAACGTTACCCTCCTGCTACTGACTCTCTGGAACTGGAAATTCTTTCAAAATCACTATCTTTGCTCACTTGTCTCTAATTCCCTTCTCGCTTGAAATTCTCTCCCTTTCTTGACCTATGCAAATGGGTAGCTCAATCTCTACTAAGGAAATCAACCTCACAAGTGTTTTCTCCATGAATCCATTGAGTTTCTCTTATAATCTCTTGTTGGTGAATAAACCATGATTAGATCCCCATCAATGACTAAGATCATCTCAAACTTGATCTGTGTGGGTTTATAGAGAATTCTCACCTCTCTCAATTAATTTATATTAATTAATCACTTTTGTTAAGTTAGACTTAGGAAATATTTAATTATTGATCAATTAACTTAATTGAGCTATCTCTAGGTGTTTTCTCTTGGAACTTTGTATAGGATTTGGATACCTTGTGCTTCTTAGCTTCTTCGACCAAAGTTGAGACTAGAACATCTATCCATTTCTACAAAAAGTAACACTCCCTATTAGCACAGAAAGTTTTGTACTGTCTCATAACATCCTCTTATACATTGTTGATGTTTGATAATTGTTACAACCTACCACTACTCACCAAGTCATTTCACATACTCTGATTCATCTGCAACTCTATAACTGAACCATCTTGAACCTGCACAGTTGTTGACACTACATTGTGCCTCCTGCACTGTTGCCAACTTTTCATGACACTCCCACTGACCTCAAGCTACTTCCACTACTACATTTGGTTGGAAATTTTGATGGCGAAATTTGAAGGAATGGCTAAAACTGGAAAAAGTGTTGGAAGTTAAATGGTTTATTTTTATTTTTTATTTTTCTTTCGAAAATCCTCACTACCATCGAATATTCGATGACAATTCTTTACTAATTGAATATTCAATGGAATACCCTATCCCATCAATTATCAGACATTTTCCTATAACCCCTCCTATTGTCGAATAGCCGATGCTAGTTCTTTTACCATCATATATCTGACGCTATATCCAATATGCAAATGTGTTGTCCAATTTACTATAAATGATAAATATCCATTGCATAATGTTCAATTCCATGATTAATTCATTTTTGTGTTGGCAAAATCTAATATGCGACATCTTTTGATCATTTTGACAAATTAAAATAAATATAACATTAATATTATAATTAAATATAATAGTATTAATATATAATTAATATATATTCACATTAATCTTTATAGTATATTAATTGTTGTGTTGGCATTGATGTCAACAAGGTCATAGTCATGGTCATACTTGTCATATACACGTGTGATGGATGTTTGAATTGGTAGTCCCATTAGTTGGCATTGATTTATTGACAATGAGATGGTTGTGTTGGAATTGATGTCAACACTTGAGGTCATTCACTTAATTGAACCTCATGCTGATGTAGATTGATGGAACATAGTGTGTGTCAGCATGTGTTGGATTTGGTGATTGATCCTATCGATGATGACACACTTGATGACATGGTATCAGAGATGGGATTGGTTTGGTTGATAGTGCTACTATAGATACATGACGCAGATCTACATGTGATGGTCATGGTTCATGGCACACTAGTTGAGTTGTCAATTAGGTCTTCATCCAAGTCTTCATGGTTATGTTTCATGAATATTACTTGTTGTAGTATGGTGGCTTCATGACAATGATGATGGCAGAGGTTTTGGACTTTAAAAACGATGTTTTCATTGAGCCTAAGCCACAGTCGCATGCACATAGGCCAATGGGAGTGGCTGGAATGCTCCAGTCACATGGAGGACAACTTATGGGAGTGGTTTAGCCCCAATGAAGTTTAGATAGTTTCAAGGGAGAGACTAAGCATTTTCACGAGATTTTCTCTGCACTCCTTGGACTGTTTGAAAGGAAATTAGCTTGGAAATTCCTAGAGGCTTCTACAAAATGTGAAAAAGGGTGCAAATGGTTCGAAAAGGCCCTCTCATGATTTGAATGCATTTAGTGCACTAGTGTTTACCTTAGTGGATTTATTTGGTTCAATTTGTGCACCTTTGATCCTAGCCCTAAGATCAATTTCTCCCTACATGTTTTATATACTTGATCTTGGAGCTAAGGATTTATTGATGATGTTAGTGAGTGTGTTTGAGAAGGTTGCATAGAGTGTTGATCCTTCATATCTTGTGTGGACCATAGATCCTTCAGTCTATGAGTGATAATGGATGAATAATGAGAAGATCTGAAGCAAGTTGTAGAATAGATCAGATTTAGAGCTACTACAGTAGAGTTTGATTAGAGAATTTTTGTATGCCAATGAGTATATTTTTTTATGGAAATTCTCATACTTGTTTTCTATAGGAGTCACTGATGCATTTGGTGCATAGCCATAATGTTTCATGATGTTATTTGTATTATTCAACAGTAGTCTGTTCTGAGGATATTATTTTATTCAGATTTGTGAGGCCACAATATTTGCTATTTTGTAGAGCACGCTTCTTGTGGCGTTCATATTTTATTTTTATGATGAGATATTACTACTGAGATCATATATGCAGAGATGATTTCTTGTTGAGAATAGTGTCTTGGATCAAGTTTGAAAATACATGAAGGGAGTTCCACATAGTGGTAGAGGGGCAGTGACTTCATGAGAGAGGAGTAGGGATAATAAAGCTTCAACAAAGGAACATGTTTCTCATCCAATGGTGGTTGATAGTTCAACAAAAGCTGAGTGAGGCTCATTAGTCATGTGGTCACCAATACATCGAAGTCCATAAGAGTCGATTGATAGTTCAAGAGTAACCAATCAAGGATCATTGATCATGGTGGTGTTTAACAGATGATAGTCCATAAAGAAGAGATTCTTCCAATTGATAAGTAGTATGGAGTCTCCCAGCCAATGGTGGTGGGCATGTTGAATACAAGGTCAAGTTAGCATGTTGATGGGAGTCAACAATCTTTGTAAAAGATCAATTTCTTGACAAATTGAAATTAAGAGTAGAGAGACAACAACAAGGGTGGTTTTTCTCTTGGAAGGGTTTCCACTAGAAATATTGTGTCTCAAGTGTGATTGATGTGATGTGCATTCTTTATTGTTTATTATTCTCACATGGTTTATGCTTTAGCTACTATATGGTTATATGCATGGTTAATCTAATGTGTTGCTGGTGCATATATGTGTTGGGTGTGTGTTATATTTTTTCCACGACTACCCCACGTGTCGGGGGGTAGAAACCAGCCCTGTACATTGCGTCGAGCGCAGTAGGGGGGGCATTTTGGGGGGAATTAGACCCCCTTCACAGGGTACTGGGTAGCGCCCCGGAAATTTTGTTTTTGGACCCTATATTAGATGGGGAGACCTACCTATTATTTTTTGCATGGATTTCGCACATGGTTTTTGGCATGAATGTTTTCTATCCATTGTATTTTTTAGATCCAGTCAAGGGAACTACAATTATGTTGTAATCGAGTGTTAATGGATTGGGGTTTATGGATGATTTGACATGTATATATATGTATTGTAACATTGAAAGGAATATAATGAAGAATCATTCTGGTAGTCCCAGTTTTGGGGTCTAGGGGAAAATATTTGTCCATATATGTTTTATATTTCATTTTCTTGCCATTTTTTATTTTCTGTTTTTTAGAATTCGTATGCAGGTATTTTTGTACGAGGTTAAAACCTACAATATGTGTGATTCAATAAGTAAAGAAATCATTGGTAAAAATTGATAAGAGGATCATATTATTGATTCATACCCGCTCTCAATAGTGGTCAAAGGTTTCCAACAATTGGTATCAGAGCAAGCCTCTTGGTTGTAACTTGATAAATATAAAGTAGATTTGGGGTTTGTTGGAAGAATCTTTCCAAAATGGTTGTCCTCACTGCTACAAATTACAAAGGATGGCACAAAAATGTAAAATATCAATTATTATCTTATGGGTCTAACATTTAGAGAGAAGTGTGTGAAGGTTGTAGAAAAGATCCAATTGCTGATAAGGTTTTGTAGCAAGATGCACAAGCATGATGCATAATCTAGAAGAATATTCATAATGATGATATATATTCATAATGATGATATGAAGAGGCTAGTGGGTTTGAAACATGGTAGAGATATGTTGGAAAAGCTTGAATCCATTTTTGGAGATGGCACCAACAACAAAAATGAAATTGAGAAGAAGAGTAACAAGAAAAAGAACAAGAGCCTCCAAAAACAAGAATCTCAGTCGCAAGAGTCTCATTCTTCATGTTGTCACCTTCTAAAAATAGAGTTCTAGTTGTACAAAGAGGACAAAATAAATTATACGTTTTCATCCATATTCCAAGCCACAGAAGCTCTCAATACTAAATCAGATTATGTTAACTGTATAGTGCTCAGAATAATATTTCCAATGGTACCTGGAAGTCAAAAAATGGACTTCTGGATCAGAAGTTAGAGCAGATTGAAGATAACCTTTGAAAGAACATAAAACAAAGAGAAAAATACCAAGGGTAAGGCTCATTGCAAATAACAATTGGAGTTCCTAGTAGTAGTAGGGGAGGGTAGTGAGATTAGAAATCAACGATAGTCTATAACACAATAAAAAATTTCAAAGTTCCTGTGTAAATCACATATCAGAGGTTTCAGGGATCATCGATATCACAATCACAAATTTTAGAGGTCTTGTGTAATCACATATTGGAGGTTCGAATGATTGTTGAAATCACAATCGCACTCATAGTTGTATTGTATATCGGTGATCAACATTTTCAAAGACTGTGAATAGATATAGTGTCATGAAACCACCCTAGGTTGATAACATTAAAAGTGTCAGGACTTGAGCCTCTAATGTAAATCATCGAGGAAGGGCCAATTGTGATTAAGAAAGAAGTTCAGTGAAAAACCAAAGGTAGATGGGCTCTTAGTATTTCCTCTAGTAGGGCCTCCTGGCAACACAAGATTGGTCCTAAGAAAAACACATGGTAGCTAACGTCAGCATGATGTGGTGGTACGGAGGACACATGGCATGTAGATTGGGCATTTTAAGGGGTTATGAGGGGCCAAAATAGGGTGACACGTGTCACCACTCACAGGGTGACACGTGGCAAAGGATGATGTCATCTCCCAGATTGATGATGACAACCATGGATAAGCATGTAATCAGCATTTTATAAAGGTGAATTTTAGGGAATCCCTGATATTGTGGGCCTAAAGTGAGGGGGAAAGGTGGCATAAGGTGGGTCACATAATTATATGCACTTTATGTATCAATCGAATGGTTGGGAAAAGAAGATATTAAAGTTTTTTATGTCCTTAAGCCTTTGCACTTGCCCTCCCTTATCCTCTTCTCACGTGGTCCAAACCATGTTGCATATCGCAATTGCAAGATTTGTGATGGTGCAACCAGAGGCAATGATTATGTATTCTCAATCCTCGAGCTCCGATATTGAAAATGGCTCCTAGGCACATATGTAGTATGGTCCCACATATTATGCATTGGACCTATTATAATGCAATATATCAAAGAATCGGCCCCCGTCCCAGCTAAAGGTTTTTAGCTCCAGAAGGCTTAGGCCTTGAGTCTCCAGGTTTCCACCATGCAGTTTTCACCTAAGCCCTTGGGGCTAAGGCATAAGGGGCCAAAGGAAATCAATAATCACACCTTTATGAATCCCATTATGTTTAAAGTTCCTAAATGGCCTGAGTCTCGATGCATTTGTATGATTTGTTCCATGGGGCACGATTGGTTCCATTGGCTTAATCAAGGTTGTAAGAAGGGATGGATGAGTCAAAATCTATGTTTAGAGTATATTATGGCCATTACACGTGTCACTTTGAGTTCCTGGAAAATAAGAATTAAATTTTTTCAGGCCAAAAGAGATAGGGAACCTGCCGAGATAGTGTGAGGTGTAATTTAGCAGAGATGTGTCAGATGAGCAAAGAAGAGTGGCATGGAGATATTTACAGGACCATCATTTTAATTCATTTGTGAATTATCTTTTGCTGTTTTTGATTGATATTTTTATGATGTTTTGTTTGCATGAAAGGTATCTTTCTGTTGTAGTAATTGGAGGTGACAGAGCCAGCACGCCGAGATGGCTAGTCATGTAGGCAGTTGGAAGTTCACCCTGAGATATTTTGTAATTTTCTTGTTCTCCCTCTCCTTATAAAAGGGAGGAAGAAAAACTTAGAAAAGGTTCTAAGTTCTAAAGAAAAACTACATGTGATTTTTGAAACTATATGAATTCCAGTTTTGCATCTTTTAGAATGTACACATGTTTCTTTGAGATTATATCTTTAAATTTGTACTCCATTAATCATAGCATCGAATCCTTTTTCATCTATTATGTCTATCTTTAACTTAGATAAGTGTAGAATTCTTGATGTTTCAAGATCTATGTGATGAGTTAGCCTATCTCCTTCTCTTATTTCATTACTCTGCAAAGCTGATTAAATTGTAGGTCCTTGAATTACTCAGCCTCCATTAATGCATACCTATATTCCTGTGAGTTGTATATGCGAAAGGATACCAAAAATACATGGCTTATGTCCTTGGATGAAGGAACCAATCCATGTTGTTTATTGTATATTTGTATTTACTATGTGTATAAAATATATATGATGTCTCTGGTTTCTTGAAGATCATATAAGACACATAGAATATAGATGTTACTAGGCACTGGTCTTGTATGCAATCTAAGGTTGTCTTTTGAAGTGACAACACTTCCAGTGCACATGATTCAGCATATCATGAGAAGATATCATAAAATATTGAAGCTAAAGGTATAATTTTAATGATTTTATGTTGAGTTATAATTTTGATGATTCATATTTTGATCATGTTGAAGCAAATAGTGAAGATGTGAATGTTATTAAGAGCCTTATAGCTTATAATTTTAGACTAATAGCTGCATGCAAAGATCAAGAAAAAATGTTACAGATTTGTGATGATAAGAAGGCCAAGCTCGAGGAAGAGATATTGAGATTAAAAGCTAAAATGGAAGAATTTGGAAGATTTGAGGAAGGAATGAGGAAACAATATCAAGTAAAGGTAGAAGAATGTGAGAAATTAGAAGCTAAAATTGTTTCCTTATGAAAGTAGTGAAAGATGGAGAAGAGCATTGTAGCCTTAGATAATTTTCTTGAGATCCAAATATCACCATTAAATAGATATGGTCTTGGATTTCAAAAGGTGAATCTAGTTTGCATGTAGTTAAAACCAATAAAGAAGAAACCTATAGAAAATAATACCAACAACAAAAGTGAGATCTAGAAAATAAGAAGTAGATCTAGTAGCCAGATAGCAAACAAAATAACTAACAATAGAAAAGAAAGAATAACCAACAACAAATCAAGTAGCAAAACCAAGAATAGAAAACGAAATCTCAGGGAGTGTCATGCGGAAAGAGTTATTTTTGCTGACAAAACTAACCTCCCTAGGAGCCTAAGACTCTCTAGTGACAAACAAGACAATTAAGAGCAATCCTTCTCTAAACATGCATTATCATACGAGAAACCAAGTGTGTTTTCGATCCTACCTGAAGTCCAACGCTGCTATAGTAGTCTAGCCTCGTCGATCCAGATGAGCTCCTCCTTCACTTCGAAACCTACATACACTAACAATCAAACGATTACATAACACCTGAATATCTCATAAAACAAAACACATTCAACATATAGACCAAGGAGTATATGAAACAATTCATTAACAACAAATCATTGAGAAGAATGGACTTATTTGTATTAAGGAAACAAAAGAAACCATTACAACCTGAGCCTTGGTGTTGTGCAAGTTCCTCCCAGGGTCCAGCAAGAGTTTTCCTCTCCTTTGACAAGCTCACCCACTTCCAAATGAAACAAGAAAGGATGGTAATCTCTCCTCACAAGCTTCTACAAGGAAGTCCTAATTCCAGCAGCATCTACCCTTTGGAATGTTCATCTTTCAACATCCCCTCCTTTGGCCCAATGCCTGTATTTATAGTGTTCTAGAGGAAGTTATTCACGTCTAACATCAATGGGATACTCCCTCTTTTGGATGGGGTAGCTCCTCCCTTGATGGGATAAGTTCCTCTATCATAGGGATGCATGAACCATCTGGAGGCGCTCAATACACGTCAAACACTCTTCTAGAAAGCTCTATAAGTGACCACAAGTAACTTTTTTAAGATGAAACTCGCGCCTTTTGACCTTTACAGGAGTACGCACCCATCCCTTGACTTACAGAGCGTACAAGTACGCAGGTGTAATGAGCTTGGGATGCGTACACGCAGGCAAGGTAGAGAGAACCTGCGTACCCAGAGATAAACATGATTTTAATGACTTTCTCTCTTTCTTGAAGTTTGACATGGAGAGCAAAGGTATCAGGCTTGACAAGGAGGATAATATGACTATTTATGGAGCCATATTAACTGCAGATAGTCATGGTGACAAATTTTAGTGT
>APFE031279697.1:193294-205513 GCA_000404065.3 Pinus taeda | reverse complement strand
TGGGTTATATTGTGACTCCTTAGACTCCTATATATAGAAAGGAGGTTTTGTCATTTGAATCATCCAAGAATTTTTCATTTATGTAATGTAAAGGAGGTTGCCCCCTCAAAGAGGCTGAATTATAAGGCGTTGATCTATCCATTCTATATTTTTTTGAGTTGGTTTCATAACACCTGTACTGCGTGGACCTGATTGGGAGCTACCCTTTCATATCTCCACAGACGCGTCAAATGCAACAATAGGCGTTGTCCTCGGCCAAGAGGAGGACAGAAAGCCTTAAGCTATTTACCATATCAACAAAAATCTTACTACTGCTGAATTTAATTATACAGTAACAGAAAAGGAATTTCTAGCTGTTGTTTATGCCATAAACAAATTTAGACATTATATAACTAGCTATCAAGTTTTTCTGTATACTGATCATTCTGCCATTAGATACTTAGCTAACAAACCAATTACAAATGGTTGAGTGAATTTCTGGTTGTTACTTTTGCAGGAGTTTGATATCACCATTAAAGACCATCTAGGGAAGGAAAAACCAGTAGCGGATTTTGTGTCTCGGGTTCCAAAGATAAAGGATCCCTTGGCAGTGGATGACCAGTTTCCAGACGAACATTTGTTTTCTGTAGCAGTTAAAATGCCATGGTATGTAGATGTAGAAAACTATATGGTGGTATGAAAGTTGCCTAGACACTTGACAACAAGGGAAAGGAAACAAATTTTCCAGCACAACGCTTGATTTTCTTGGATTGGTGGATACCGTTTTCATAGAGGGTCTGATATGTGTATACACAGATGTAGTCGTGAAGATGAAATCTACGACATCCTGAAGGCCTGCCATGATGAGCCCTGCAGAGGACACTTCGCAGATCGTAGAACTGGGAACAAGGCACTGCAGATGGGCTATTATTGGCCCACCATTTTTAAAGACGCTAAGAAATATGTCCAAGCTTGTGATAGTTGCCAAAGGATGGGTCGTCCTGGTCAATCTGACGAAATTCTGCTGCAACCCCAATTGGTAATAAAACCTTTCGAACGATGGCCATTGGATTTTGTTGGCCCATTTCATCTGCCATCAAACCAAAAGGTCTACATACTGGTTGCTACAGACAATGTAACAAAGTGGGTAGAAACAATAGCTTTGCCAAGAGCTACGGAAGAAGCTGTAATTACTTTCCTTTTTGAGTTATTTGTGTGGTATGGTTTACCCAGGGAAGTGATAATAGATGGAGCGGGAAAATTTGTAGGACATAAGATCACATCCACTCTACGGAACCACCACATCACACATAGATTCACTTCCCTGTATCACCCGCAGGTGAACGGGCAGGTTGAAAGCACTAATAAGGTCATCGAAGCAATTTTGACCAAGATAGTTTCGACACATCGGTGGGACTGGGTTGCTAGACTGCTAGAGGCCTTATGGGCCTATCGCACTACTTGGCGAAATACTACCAGATATTCTCCATACGAACTCGTTTTTGGCAAAGAACCCGTCTTTCCTGTTGAATTTGAAATAAAGACTCTCAGAACAGCCCAGGAAGTGGGATTGGATCTAACGGAGGCCCAAACTAAATGACTTCAGCAAATAAATGAATTGGATGAGGATCGACTATTTTCTATACAACGCACTGCAATTATTCAGTAGAAAAGGGCTAAGTGGCATGACAATCTTATTAAAAAGAAGATGTTTCAGAAAGGAGATTGGGCACTCCTCTATGATTCCAGATTTCAAGACTTTTCGAGTAAGTTATAGACAAGGTGGCTTGGCCCATATGAAATTCAAGAGGTGCACAACAATGGCACTCTCACTCTGACCACCATTGATGATTCTGGTCATTATTTCCGGGTGAATGGACATTAGGTACATCTTTATCATAAACCACTCACCAAAGAATCTTTTTTCCAATAGGTACATGATGATCCCACTATGCAAATTCTAGCTGCAGGGGGTAATGACCCAACAACTTTACTTTCATGAAAACTTATCTCTTTTCAGCTGTAAATAATGTATATATATTTTTTCTTCTTATGGTTGGTTGTAATTTATTTTAGATAGGCATCACTATGTAAATACATGGATTTCTATTGTTTTTTGGTGTGTTTAATAATTGTTGTTCAATCAATTGTACAATTGTTGTTCAATCAATTGTACAATTGTTGTTCATTCAATTGAACAAGTGTTGTTAAATCAATTGAACAAATGCGATTTATTTTTCTCGTGTTTAATAATTGTTGTTCAATCAATTGAACAACTGCAATTTCCTTTTGGTATTTTTTCGATTCAATCAAGTGAACAACTGTTGTTCGGTCAATTGAACAACTGCTGTTCAGTAGAATGAACAACTCCGTTTTGTTTTTGGGTGTGTTTGTTGTTCAATAAATTGAACAAATGTTGTTCAGTCAATTGAGCAACTCCGATTTATTTTTGGGTGTGTTTGTTGTTCAATTGAATAATTGTTGTTTAGTCAATTGAATAGCTGTTATTTGAAAGAACGAACAACTACGATTTCCTTTTGGTGTGTTTTTTGTACAATCAATTGAACAACTATTGTTCAACAAATTGAAGCACTATTGTTCAATCAATTGAACAAATGCTATTCAATCAATTGAATAGGTGCTTTTTAGTTAATTGAAAAACTTCGATTTCTTTTTGGTGTGTTTGTTTTTCAATCAATTGAACAACCATTTTTTAGTCAATTGAATAGCTCTGATTTCTTTTTGGTGTGTTTGTTGTTCAATCAATTGAACAACTTATGTTCAGTCAATTGAACAACTCCGATTTCTTTTTAGTGTGTTTTGTTGTTCAATCAATTGAACATTTGTTGTTTAGTCAATTGTATAGCTGCTGTTTAGTATAACGAACAACTGCGATTTATTTTTCTTAAGACCAATAATTGTTGTTCCATCACCATTCATTTTTAATCAAATCGCCATTTTTCTCTCCTGTGCTTTCTTATCAAAACCATCTTTTTAGATTTGGAATTTGTACCCAAAATAAAGGAAAAACAGTAATATTAATACCATTATGACTTGTACAACCTTTTATGGTTATCATTATTCTGAAACTGACTTGGTTCATCTATATAATGACTGACTGAATGTCTTCTCTTTGGACATATCATAAAATGATTCACTATCTTAATACCATGCTGGTTTATCTTTCACACTTTCAATTGATCATTCCCTTTGGTACGATGATATAGGGATAAAATCATAACTTTCATTGGCATTTTTTACTTCTCATGCCTCCCTAAATCTTAAGGAGTATATGAGCCTCCCTCCCTTTAGACTAAAAATATGAAAATATGAAAATACAATACAAATCTTCTTAAAGAGGATAGGGGATCTCATCATGAGCCATCCTACCATGATCATAATGGTGTAACAAGTGACATTCCATTATGGCCACCACACGAAGGTAATGAACTTCTAGATAGTAAAAAATGTTAGAAGGATAGGAGGTCTCGTCATGAGCCGACCTGATCACTTTGTAATATCCTGGTGAATGGCACTATGATTATCTGGTTACCATGTCAGCATAGTGGTATCTTTATAGCAATAAAAAAGAGAAAACCATCTAAATACTAAATGGAGGACTCTAGCTCATTTTTGGGCTAAAAAGAAACCCCATTGAGGCTATGAATGCCTGCTGGCAGCAGTGGCTCTGCTTGTGGTATTGAAGTTCTATGTTACACTGCCAACTATTATTTATCTCATTATTTCCTATTGATTCATTTCTAAAGGTGAATTTACCATGTGAACAACGTTTATAACTATATTAACCTATATGCATGGTACCCTATACTTTTATATCAATATTTCCTGATCAATCGATACTAGCAGTCATTATGATTTATCGCCAGTCATGCTTTCGTCACATATTTCCACCTAAGGCAAATATCTCTTCGTATAATGATCCATTCTCTATTTTATTCCTTTTGCGGTCATTTAAAATATTTATGACATGTACTGCTTTGACCGTTTTCTGCTGTATTTACGCCACTTTGATTGTTGTCCGACCATATATATGAATCCCTAATGCCCTTTCCCATTTTACCATGCTTTATGGTTGTGGATGCCCTTTTTTGATTGGAGGAGGGAAGGTTTGCATTATGAATAGCGTGCGTATTTTTTTTTAATTGGAGGGGGTAAGGTAAGCATTATGGATAGCATGCAAATTAATTATTAAGCTGCGCCAAAAACTACTGATATGAAAAACAACATCATTGCCCATTAATAACATATTTAAATCAATGTTATTTCTCTTTTAATAACTTTAAATTTTGTATATGGTTTATTGTGTTGTTCCAAACTATGAAATTGTGAGAAAGCGCATGAAAAAGTGAGTAGTGAACCAACTATTGAGAAACAACAACCATGGGAGGAAATCCTATCCATGGTGAACCTACAGTACTCCGAGTAACAAAATAGGCTTGTGAAATTCTTGAGTGCGTTGGCTGGCTTCAGTACCTGGCAAAAACATAGGGATTCTAGAATGAAATAACACTTGAATTTTTGCAAAATCTACAAGAAGGATGCCCGACGATGAAGGGCAGAAATATAACAGTTTTTGAAGCAGTTATAGTTGAAGTCTTTGGACTTCCAGCAGAAAGCACAAGATGGATGGATAAGCATGTTCTCATGCGGACATAGTTGCGATATTCCAAGACCCAGATGAACAATTGGTATGCAAAGGAAAATGGATTCACCCCACATATTTAAAGCAACCATGGCAGCAATTGGCAACCATTGTTCATAGGTACATCACTTGTGATGGACACCAAGATGTGGTAAAACCGTGACAAATCAAATTTTTATCCATTCTTAAGCAGAAAATTACAGTTAATTTGCCATTCTATTTAAATTCCTAATTGCATGACATTGCTAGTCGGGGTAGGAAGGCTAAAGACCCACATTCTGTCATTAGCCATCATGGTCTGATTAAGTTAATCATTATTCATGGATTGGCCCAACAACAATTAACTTGGGATAACCTTGTAAATCCTGACTTAACCCCACTAGAAGGAAACCAATATGCACAGATAGGGATAGATGATAGAAACATGGATGATACAAATATTGAACAACAGAGAATAAAGGTAGAAGGTCCAAAAAGGGAAAGACAAAGAAGGAAACCTTCTTTGGCCTCTGGCCCAACAAAATGTAGGCATTCTGCAAGGATAAAATCATAGCAGCACACCCCAATTCCAACGGAAGAAGTAGGGTTGTCTCGTATACCCTCTCTAAGCCCGCAAGATGATTTTCTGCAGGAATATGAGGAAGAAATGGCTCGAGTATTGGAGAATATGGGTACATACTGTGAAGAAAGGGATCAATATGGAAAATATGTAGGGAAAAATCATTCCCTTAACCAGTCCACCTCTGCCCACAGTTCTGGCCATATTGAAACTTTTCCATCTGCTGGTAATTTGGAGGATCAGAGGGAATAAGTTCCCTCTATGAATGAGTCCCTTGAGGAAGAGGCCCATGCAGAATAAAACCTTGAGGAAGAGGCCCATGCAAAAAGAAACCCTTGAGGAAGAGGCCCATGCATAAAAAACCCTTGAGGACGAGAATCAACCAAGAGACATTGTTCCATTGTAGTCCCCTGAGAAAGAGGCCCATGCAGAAGAAACCATTGAGGACAAGAATTGACCAGGAGACACTGTTCCATTGGAGTCCCCTAAGAAAGAGGCCCATGCAAAAGAAACCATTGAGGACGAACATTAACTAGGAGACACGGTTCCATTGGAGTCACCTGAGAGAGAAGCCCATGGAGAAGAATACCTTGAAGACGAAAATCACTCAGGAGATATTGTTCCATTGGAGTCCTTTGAGAAAGAAGCCCATGTAGAAGAAGACCTTGAAGATGATAATCAATCGGGAGATACTGTTCCATTGGAACATAACCTTGATATTGGCACAACTCCTCATGAACTAGAAATAAACATAACTATGCCATCTCCAATTGGAAACCCCACGAAGAAGAAATTTTCCAAGGATAGATTGAGGAAGCTGATTAAGAAATATAGGAAACAGAAGAAAACAATCACACAATTGAGAGAGTGGTTAAAAGAAGCAGTTAAGGCTCATAAACTGAAAGTGGAATTGGAAACTATATGGACCTTAATAGAGCAATGTTCTTTGGAGGATATTCAGATTCAAACTGAAAGTTCTTGTGTTTGTTCAATGGGGACCCAAACAGAACAATGTCTTTTGGAGAATATTAAGACAGTCTAAAATTCCTTATGTTTGCTCAATGGAGACCCAAACAGATTTTCCTACCACATATGTTGCTGTCCAAACCAACTTTGAGGAGAACACCTAGGCAGATTGCTGTATGCCCCAAGAAACAGTCGAAGTTGGTGTTCAAACCGATTTTGAGGAGAATGCCCAGGAAAATTGCTATATGTCCCAAGAAACAACTGAAGCTGTTGTTCAAACTAATTCAGTGATAACACATGATAGTGAAACTTAGATAGAGGAAAACCCTCACTATGTTCCTATACTAAGAGAAGCTATTATCATGAAATTGCAGAATGAATTAACAAGGATGCAGCAGGAGTTGGCTCAATATAAGGAAGAATTAGTACCATTACAGATACACCAGGAGTTGTGGAAGAAATTCGATGAACTTATTGTAACAGAAGATGAGACTTTTTCTAGCTTCAAAGATGAGCAGAAGAAATTAGAGAAAGCACGAGCCAAGCTTCAGAAGGCCAATGAAAAAATTGAAACTATTTGTTTTCTTTACTTCGATGCTTTGTCCTGCCAGTCACCTGCCACTAATTATGCGCTATTCTTGTTGGAAAGGTACCTATTGCTGAAAGTTAAAGCTGTTAGGGTTGGTAAGTTAGCAAAATTCAAGACCACTCTAGACTTTGTCCAATGTTTTAAGGAAAAAAATGAGAAGGTACAACACCTTCTATGTGAATTATACCTGCACAATTTCTTCTTGGAGGATGAACTAGATAGTAATCCTATTCCCTTCATTGGGGATATTCAATTCCAAGCTTTCCTCTCTTTTGCTACCAATCAGGTTAAATGGGCTAAAGCCTATAACAATTTTCAGAAAAGGGAACATGGTATATATTTATGGGTCAGAGGAGAACCCACGAAACCCTTACATCTTTCTGTCCAACATAAAAGGTTTATGCAATAAGAGAGGTCGTGGCTAAATTGGGACCACTCCATACAAATATTATATAGGTAGGAAGAGAATATTTCCAGGACATTAAGGAGGAAGCTTTGTTGGTAGCAAGGCAAAGATGGGAAGCTTCCACTAACAATGTCAAAAACTGGGAGCCATTTGGGTACATAAACTTTAAAGTTGTTGCTGCGCGCTTAATCATGTACAACAATATAGTCCTAGGCATGGGTCCTGCCTGGATAGGATGCCATTACAAATGTCCTATTATTTGGTACCTCCTTGAAGGGTATTACTGTGATTATGATTTGTGCGATTACTGTGTAAACTAGGAATTTGCAATACTTAAACAAAAAAATGGTTTTAGGCTATATAAGGAAGAAGTTTATCCAGCCTATTCTTTGACACAACTGCACCTCTATCATCTTATTGCATGAGGACATGCAAAAAGGTAAGTAGGGGAGTATGTTGGGCCATATAAATGGTATGTTTTATTCTCATATTATCTTAATTAATCATTCATCTTTATATGTTTATCTTCAATTTAGAAAATAATTTAGAAGAAACTAGTGTAGAAGATGAATAATCATTAATGAATTGTACAAATTTGGGAATAAGAGATGACTTTCGCTATTTTTATATGTAATAATATGAATTGGATGATTGCTGTTCAAATGATGGAACATCAGTGACTAAGAAAAGAAAAAGGACAATGTTTAGATCACGAAGGCTAGTGAAAGACTAGGAGAATCAAGTTTATTTTGTAATAAAATCTGATTATAGGTTGCGAAATCCTCAGGATCTCCTAAACCTGAGGATTCACTTCTATTTGTTTGTCTCTCATAAGTTATATAAAGATGACTGACAAAACAGAACCACTAGATAGAAATTTGGAGATTGTAACTATTCACTTTTGACACAGAGTATTCTCACTACGGTGATGTTGTATCTTTATTATTGAGTTTAATGAGAAAGACCGTGTTTTACTTGTAATCGCACTCTGGGTGTCTTTCAGCAGTGACTTCTTGAGACAGCTGCGTGTTAATCTTTGATGAATTTATCTGGTTAAGTAGTCGATTGGTGTTCCTTTTGCGTAGTGTTATTTAAATTCATAGTTGATTGCTTTCAGTTAAAAGCTTGAATAGTTTATTTTTGTTCATTTGTTGTAGCTTTCTTTCTTGCTGAATGAATTATTGTTGATATTAGTTAGATCTGTTAAGAGTGATTCCTTTTACTTGCATTCAGATTTAGTTTTGTGCACAATAGATTAAAATAGATATGAAAATGCTTTAAGGTTTGTTTTTATATTTGTTTTGGATTGAACTTCAAGAATTAGATATTCATTATTGCAATGATTCGAAATCATTTCATTCTGAATTAACCTCTGAATTCACTTGCATAGATAATGATGAACACTCTTGAAATAAACAGACTTACCCTAGTTTGACAATTAATGTAGGTATTAAGGTTGCTTTTAATAGTCATCTTAGTGCACCAACAAGGGGCTCAAGGACTTAGGTTGGAGGTTTGAGCCTTGAGACTACACAATGCACAATTGAGGAGGCCTGGGTAGAGGGACTGTGCAGTTGATGGAATTAGGGGCTCAACATGTAGGCTTGTGGCTTGTGTATGCATAGTGCATAGTTTTGAGGCCCTGGGATAGGTGACCTCACAATTGGGGAACTTAGGAGGTTAAGCTTGAGGCTTGAAGTTACCCAATGCACAATTTAGACAGAAGAACAAGCTGGAAAATTACACAGTTGAGGGGTTCAAGGGCTCAAGGTTGACACTTGAGGCTTGAATTTTCCCAATGCATAGTTTTATAGGGAGAAAAATCTCAAGAACTGTGCAGTTGTGCAACTTAAGGTGTCAGTTTGGAAGCTTGAGGCTTGACACTACACAGTGTGCAGCTTAGGATGAATGGGACACATAAATTGCATAGTTCTGGAGCTCAAGGGCCAAATATGGGCACTGTGACTATGCAATGCATAGTTCCAAGAGGTAATGTCAGGGCATGAGGGTTAAGACTACGCAATGTGTAGTTCAGGAAGGTTGAGTGAGGTCAAGTTGCCCAGGAGTGAAATTTTTCGGATGAGGCGAAGTGTGGAATAAGTGAGCCAAAGTGAACAAGGAAAAGACTTGAGCATGATCACACATTTAGAAAAATTGAGACAACATTGATCACTCAGAATACATGAACAACATACTTCCCTAAATGTGACAACTTTCCCCAAGTGTGACACTAAAGGTACACTTTGCATCAATAGTGACGACACTTGTGTGAAAACGCTTTAAATTTTGGAAATGAGTGTGAAACATGTTTACATGATAATAAATACTAGTTATAACAAACATTTCCCCTTGAAATAAACCAAAACTCCACTTTACATGATAAGTGACAATTCCCACACCAAAAGACGACACTTGTGATATGAAAAGAGAAGTGCAAATGACACTTGTGATGTTTGAACTTGAAAACAACAAATGCTAGGAGGAAGCTAACTTGAAAATGACACTAATTAAAGTGAACGCAAGAAAAAAAGACAGTCATAAGCATGAAAAAAACACTTGCAAAGATGAAAGTGCATAAAATGCAACAATTGAAGAAACTCATCGAAATATAAGTACTATCACAAAAAAAGTGAGAGACTATCAATGAAAGTGTGCATTGACTGCTGACATGGGTTGAAAATTACATAAGCACTATCTTAGTGGACTGTGCCATGCTTGTTCAAGCTTCTATGAAGGAATGCTTTCATGCATGCATTACAAACTAAGCATGTGTGAGCAGGTGACTTCGACACTTACGATCCAGAAGTAAGCTCAAATACTTAACAAAGCATCAATGAACCAAGAAGTGACTATGGAATGACCAATCAAAAGATCCACAGTAGGCTCCAAAATTCAAGTGTAAGAAAAATTTTGGAGGGTGTTTTTCATAGCGACAACACATCCTTCCTATTATACAAGTAGATTTGTAGGCCATGTCTGGTTCCTCATCCTCTATTTTCATATTAGTATCACTTGAAGGTGTATAATGTCTCAGACCCTAGGAGAATGTATATCTATGACACCCATGGTTAGGGAATCTACAACCTTGGCCAAGCAATCTAATTTTTCAAAAGTTTTTTTTTATTTGAGCTCCCTTTTTAGGGTTTTAAATATGTATTTAAGTTCTCTATTTTTCATCTTGACAAAATTATTCTTCCTTAAAAGCAAAATATACAAAGTCAAATATGAAGGGGTACTTACTTTTTTAACGTGCTTGTTTTTCTTCTTCAATTCCAATGTGATTTCTTAAACCTTCATAAGATTCCCCTTGTCCCTATATAATGATATAATTAAGGCGAGACACTCTCTGATAAATGGGATTGTTTCTTGTATGTAAGAAAGGTCATTGATTTTGATTTCCATTCCTACATTTGGCACAGGCCCATCGTGGATTTCCTTCATTGTCTCTAGTGGTTATAATGTATGAACAAGGGAAACCTCCTCAAATAGTTCTTTTGTGTTAGAAAGGTTGTTGAATCCTAGTTCTATTAATACATCCAGTACATGCTCTTGCATAGCATAAGGGGAAACCTTCTCTGTTGTTTCTTTTGTAACAAATAGGAGGGTTTCAGGAAGTGCAACAATGTGGGCTCACTTTGTATTCTTCTTCTTGGCTATTGACACCATTGTCAGTCACTTCCTTATTCCTCTTAGTCTTCTGGTGGCAGTTTTACTCCCCAATACTTCTACATTATCATCATAATCTTATTTGTCTTCTTTTTGTGGGGAATTAGCAGCAGAATCCTCAGGAACCCTTGTAATTCGAACACTAGGAGACTCATTTTCCATATGGAAAGGTTCTGTGGGAATTTCCACAACTGTGAGTTCATGGGGTAGAGTTACAACTTCTAGGGAATCCTTTGGTGGAGTAGCAACATCTACATGCAATGGCCTTCCAACTATTTCATTCCAAGTTCTCCTTTTTGTAGCACACTAACCATAAAACATTTAATGAGGCCATGGTGGGACAAGTTTTTCATTGGCAGCTTAGCTTTTTTTACCGATCAAGCCATATGATCTAGGGTTTTTGAAGGAAAATAGAGCATGTTAAGTAGCCTACCATGATGCAAGTGGTCTAACAGTCAGATGTGTTGTAAATAAACAACTACATACCTCCCTTCGCACGTGAAGTATCATTGGAAAAAGAATGTAACATCATCCCAAGGTTTTGGTAATGAGTTTTTTTCAAATCCCGTGGCTCTCCTCATGAGTCGTTCACCTGGCTCAAGGAATTGCCGCAAATTTTAGTTTGGGGTTTTTGTGGGGCACACCACTATTCTCTCATCTAGGGTAACCTTGTTTCTTCTAAAATTTCTTTTTTTGTCACATGCTCCACTATCCTTGCTACCTCAGGTCTGCCTTCCCTAAAATTAATGGAAAATTATAGAGCTATCATGTCATCATACCCTTGCAATTTGTGAATATACTCCATCCAGCCATCCTCTTCAAACAATTCTCTAATGTGTTGATATGGCTGTAGCAATCCTTTGGCAGGTTCGCTGCACATTCTTGGTCTCCCATATTTAATCAGAGTTTAGATTTTATATGGATGCATTTGGAAATTGGAACAATTTGAATGTGGAAGAAAGGGGAGAAATGGAAGCTGCTAACGAATGTTTTCATCATGTTAGTTCATGTAATAATATGGTGTCACTTAATGTGAGTCCTCTCTAGGCTTGGAATCAATCATGCCTTGTTGTTGTGCTCATAGGAGGTACCTCTTGTATGCAGTCTAGAGTTGCCGCAATGATAATCATTGGAATGGGAGGCTGATGGGAATGGCTGCAACTGATGCAACTGATTTACGACCCTAATTTTCCATCATAATATGCCAAAATTTAAAGTTTGTTGATGTGCAAGTTTGTGGGACAATGTGTTGAGATTGCAACAAGATGATGGAGCTTAGTGAAAAGAGTCGCCTTCACTAAGTGGGCCCGCAAGCTATTTTTGGTGCAAGTCTATTTTTAGACATATGGATCATGTCTATGGATTGCAGGTTGCTGTTTATGGATGATTGA
>APFE031279697.1:128794-188574 GCA_000404065.3 Pinus taeda | reverse complement strand
CCTAGGATTGGAAATATGGCAACGCAGTGGTGGACTGTTTGTTTCTCAGGGCAAGTATGCTCGAGAGATACTGGAGAAGTTCAACATGCATGGCTGCAAGCGTGTTGATACTCCTCTTCCTGGAGGTTGGAGGAAGGAGGATGCCACTTCGGGAGAAGAAGTGGATGCCACTGTTTATCGACAGTTGGTGGGGTCGCTGATGTATTTGGTCAATACACGACCTTATATATGCTATGCAATTAACCAGCTTTCACAAGCTATGGTTAAGCCTACCAAGCTCTTCTGGAAGGCGGGCAAGCATGTATTGCGCTACTTGAGAGGCACGTCGGGATATGGTTTGTGGTACAAACAGGAGGATGAGGTGAAGCTATGTGGCTTCACGGATGCAGATTGGGCAGGGAACCCAATGGACAGAAAGAGCACATCAGGAGGGGTCTTCAGTATTGGATCGACAGCAGTTTCTTGGTACAGCAGGAAACAGAGATCCGTGGCACTCAGTTCAGTGAAGGCCGAGTATATGGCAACAAGTTTGGCTGCATGCGAGGCTATATGGATGAGGAAGATCCTAGTTGGTTTGTTTGGTTCTCATTTGGATCCTACTGCGATTTACTGTGATAACCAGAGTTGCATTAAACTCTCAGCTAATCTTGTATTTCATGATAGATCTAAACATATTGACATCAGGTACCATCATATCAGAGATTGTGTGCAGCGTAGGATCATGTTACTTTCGTACATTCCAACGGAGGATCAGGATGCTGATATTCTGACGAAGGCTCTCACCAGGAGCAAATTCGAGTACCACCGAGGCAGGATAGGGGTTGCTGATAATCCATATCTTGTCGAAAGGGAGTGTTGAGGTTGCAACAAGATGATGGAGCTTAGTGAAAAGAGTCGCCTTCACTAAGTGGGCCCGCAGGCTATTTTTGGCGCAAGTCTATTTTTAGACATATGGATCATGTCTATGGATTGCAGGTTGCTGTTTATGGATGATTGATCAAGTTGGGAAAATAGATGGACTTCTATTTTTAGACCACAGCGGAGTGACTGCTCAGTCTAAATATAGAACAGTCAAATATTATTAGCTCATAATAATATTTAGACTATAAACTTTGTCTTATTCTCTTGGAGCACTTCAGGATGAGCTACGGATGTGGTACATGCAGATCCCAGAAGGAAATACGTGGTTACCTATGGGATGACTAATATTTGCATGCAGGACTTCAGTTAGAACTCAAGTGAGATGAGTTTAGTGGACTGGAGGTGCAGTTGATGGAGTTGTGTTCAGTTTAGCTTTGTTAAACTGGTTGTATTTAGTCTAACTGGCGAATAGACTAGAGATGAGTTGGGTGTTAGTTATTAATTAATTCACAAGTTATTAACTCATAATACAACTAATGAATACATCAGTTAACTCAGTTGCATGTCAGTGCATGTTCAGTTCAGCAGGGACAGGTGTTAGAGAATCAGATTGCTATCAGTTGCGACTATAGTTGTGCATCAGATCTTGCACAATCAAGGGATTGAGTATGCCAATGAATTTTCCCACATTGTAGCTTGTGCTCACGTGATTTTTCCAAGGAAATACGTGGTTTCCTTGGAATTATCATCAGTTCTTGAGCAGGTATTGAGCAGCGGAGGCAGGCAAGCAGCGAAGGAGATTTGAGCCAGTGATTGATTCAGATCTGAGCTGTATTGTGTGTAACAGAGGTGGAGATACTTGTGAGGAGTATTATGCTGTGTAATGTTACATGACTCAATCATTAATATACAGATAGTTGGGGTTTTTAGCGAGATGCTTTCCCAGGGATACATACTGTGTTAATGTGTGAATGCTCTTGATGTTTTATTGTTATTGATGCTGCTATATTGATGATCAACGTAGAAGAGCTTATGTATTGTGTATGTTTTCCGCAATAGTACATGATCAGGATAATCTCTGTTGAATATGTGTTAAATTATTCAAAATTTCTACACAATGCACTAAAAGTGCTTTAAAAAGTTAAATTTTTTCAAAAAGTGTTACAAGCGTAATTGGATAATATTATTGCTTACAGTTTAATATTATCCTTCAATGCATATTATAAGATTGTAGGCTTATCAAATTATCTTCATTGGTTTGCAAGCCGATCATATAATTTTTTTGTAGGCTTAGCTATTATTGTTGTGATGGTTGTTAGAACTAGCTTGATGTCTTTGGTGATTTGACCAGTCGGGTTAATTCATTGATATAGTTGTCAGGAAGAAGTACTCAAAACAAGATGCTTGTCAAAGGCACTGCACCAATGAGGTTTCTTCTCACATGCAACAATGTTGTATAGAATAAAGTGGCTCAGATTGATGATAAGGAGCAACGATGACAAGTTCAATTCACTTGATTAGGCATGGCAACTGGAATTTCACATATAAGATTATTTGACCCTAAAAGGTGCAGACGATGTGTTCTTGCATGCCATATTCCACTACAGTGCTCGTATAACTTAACAAGAATATGATGGACAACATTTTTAAAGTGTGCCATTTTTTATTGTTACTGACAAATAATGATCATTATTTTTTGGCTTTATTTATTGATCTCATGGCTGAATATGTTGATAATGGAGAAGTGTACTATAATTGAATGGTTTATTTGGTTATTTATACATTTGCCCCCCCTTATATGAAGTTTGAAATAAATTGAAAAAATTAGAGATAGCAAAACTACGTTTTATATATGACTCGATGGACATATTGTTCCCTAATATAGTTGGAATAATTCAAAATATTTATATTGCATTATGTATTTTACTTGATGTAATTAAGTTTTTTTAAATATTGTGTATTTTGTCAATGTTAATGTAGAACATATCACTTTCTTCATTTTATTTGTTTTTGTAATACATAAATATTATTGGGTTCAAATGATAACAACTCCAACAAGTTGATCTATAAGAAATAATCAACAAATTAAATATGAAGTTCAGCATACAGTTCAATGCAACTATAACAATAAAATGATGTTTTTCCAAATGCATATATGGAAAGTAGAACAACTAATTATGATTGTTTTTAACTACTTAAAGGTTTATTTCTACGCCTTCTTAAGTATTTTTCATTTTTAATGAGTTTTCATGATTGTAATGCATCAAAACCAATAGACCAGAAATCAAGATGAAAGATTATAGTGAATTATGTTTCCATCTCTGATACTAAACTTGGATCAATTATATGATTGGGGAGTAGATATATGTGTATACCTTGATTATTATAATGTTAGATATTCCATTAATAAATTTGATTGAACTACACTAAACTATTCTATACAATTGATTTGTAATCAAAATGACACAACTTAATTGCAATCACAATGTAATTCCATTGTCTAAACTATAACCACAATGTCATTCCATTAATAGCTTTGATTATGTTGGTTCTTAAACTATTCGCTTATGAGAATAATCTAAGAAGAAATTCATTGAGGAATTATTCCTTCGTACTTCAGGTGATTAGGGAAAGTATCCCATATACCATAGGGGTATCCCTGCATATACTTATAAAAAATTTCAATAAGAAAATTGAATAAGACTAGTTATTGCTAATAATAGAATGTATAGAGTATGTGCTTAGTATTCAAGTGAATATTTTAAGCATATAATAATTGTAAAAAAGGTTTTAGGATGTGCAATTGTTTTCTCAATAAGAAAACAAATCAATTGATAAACACAACATTATTGAAATAGGAATTTCATTAACAAACTGTTAAGAATTATATTAATAAGTCAGGATAATTCGACATAGACCTTGAGTGATAAACACAGGAAACTAATGAAATTAAACGAATAATAATTCTGAAGTAGATAATACTAGTTTAGTTAACAAATAGGATAAAGTTCCACCTTGTGTAATAAACATCTTAAAGTATGAACCTTCAATAGTAAAATTTTAAAATACGAGAAATTAAGTAAATGAGATGCTAAGTGAATCACAAGTCAAATTCAAAATTCATAACATCATATAATGAATTTAGACACACAAAATTTTGTGGCTGACCCCACCAAAGCGAGAAACAAGGTCATATATAATATTTAAGAAATAATTGTCTAAAGGTAACTATCTTTTTTAAAATAGACAAATATTAAACTTAAATAATTTTATTATAAATAATATTATTATGCGTGCCTCCTCATATTAACATAAAACTTGGATGTATTGAGCTTCCTCAGCGTGGTAGCTTGTGACGGGATTTGGGATCCCAACTTTATGGACTTGGGCAATTTAGCAATATTAAAATCCGTTTCTTTCCATTCTTCAAGTTGATTGGCGACTGAATGCATTGGCAGAATTGCTTCCATAGTAGATGCAACTTGGTGCAAAATAATGTTATGATTTAAACGTTCTTTTACTCTGGCAATATTATCCCAATTTGTCGGTGACAACCATGGTATATTCTTGTATTTAGTCACTTCTACCATTAAGTATGACTTAATCTGGTAGCGAGATGTGGGGAGGTTTTGTATGACTTTATCTATCATAGTGAATATGTTGAAATCCTTGCATAAATAATTAATCACTAACTCAGGAGAAATGGCTTCTTCACTAACAATAGATAGGAAACCAAACTGAGGAGAAATGGCTTGTTTACTAACAATAGATAGGAAACCAAGACCCTGCTGAGTGGTCTTCAGTTTATCTTGAAATTATACATCCAAGATCAACCAATTGTCTTTTCCCCAAAATGAGGGACCCAGAATCTATGTAAATAATTCCATTTAGCTCTAAATTTATCAATCTCCTTCTTCTTCTTCTCGAATTTGTCCTTCATCAACAACATGGACATTTGTTTTTCTTTTATCATACACAGAGAATAGATGCAATCATCCTTGTTAGGAAAGTTCATGTCTATAAGTGTTTCATCTTAAAGAGTATTAATAAAGTATATGAGTCGCTCAACATCTTTCAATCTCTCTTCAAGCACAAGGGAGATGTTCTTAGCATCCAATTTAGCATTTTTAATTGCTACCTTTTCACAATCTGTCAAAATCATAACATAAGAGTGGAAAACTGAAATCGTTTGGTTAATCTTCCTGCATATCTCATCTTTGACTTAGATGAGGACCTGCCTACTAGCTGATGTTACTTTAATAATCTCTTGCAAAGACAAGATTTCACTCTATTTATCCTTCAAGGTATTTTGTATTTTCTCAAGGATTTCATCCTTCAATTACACTGATCAAGCCCCTCTTTTTAAATTTTGTTTTTTTTGTAACAACCCTAGTCAAAATTGCATGTAATAAAGTTAATAAAGACAAAATAATAACTAAGGTCATGGGACACGTATTCCAAGCTATGTTTTGGGCAAAACATCCTAGTGTGGATGTCTGTTTGGTTTATTATGGATGAGGGAAATTGGCAAAGGCAAAGGCTTTGGAAAGGGATGAGGCAATAATTGGCCTTTTATTTATGAAAATAATGGAAATTAGGATAAAATGAAGCTAAAAGGTCATAGGTTTCATGTGAGGAGGAAAATGAAGGAAAATAATGGAAAATTGAAGAAAATAGAGGCTTCATTAATAAAAAGATTCTGAGAATCAGTTGGTACCTTTTGTCAATTTAGTTTTAGAGATCTCTCTCTATTCTGTCTCCCTCAAACTCTTGGAAAATTAGAGCATTCTTGGAGAACTCTAGCATTGGATCAAGGAAAGCAAAGGAAGGACCAAGAAGGTAAGGATCAAGCAAGGAAGAACAACATCAAGAAGCTACAATGGGATTATTTGCAGGTATCAGTTTACATGTGTGATTTCCTTGCTATATTTGGCATTCATGGTACATGCATGTGTGTATTTGGTTCTCTTGCGATCATTGGCATGTATTTTTCCAGGTATGATACTGTTCTTCAGCCTTTCCTTGCCATATCTGGATAAACATGGTGTGATGGGTTCTCTTGTATTCGGTTGAGTTGGATCTTCGAATGGTTTCAAAACAGAGTGAGTTGGTCTTTGGAGGAAAGAAAGTAAGGCCTAGGAATCCCTGGACCAAAGAAGGTGGGATTGCAGTAAAGTCAATTTTTGTTTGCCTTGGTGGGCCTAGGAATCCTTGACCGGTGAATGGTGGGATATACGTTAAATCCTAGAGGTGTGCACCCTTGATCAAGCCTAGGTATCCTTGATCGATGAATGGTAGAATATACAGTAAATCTTGGAGGATGGACTCTTGATTAGGCCTAGGGATCCTTGACCATTCTATGGTGGGATATATGGTAAATAATAGAGACTAGGGGACAACAAAATTCCTCACGGTGTAGGTGGAGAAATCTGGTGGCATCCATGCTTATTTAGGGCCTAGTGATATGGTGGGGATTGGGGTAAATCCTAAGGAAACCTGGTTTGGTTTGTTTTTGAGACCCACATTCATGCTTGAAATATGGCACGAGGGTGATTAGCTGAACGAAATACTTGGTTCATCCAATATATGGTTGGGTGGTTTGTAGAAGTCCCAAACCTAGTTGGATTTTGCGTTCATTAATAAGAGCTTCTTCTCCTTGGTATTTCATGTGTGAATGTAATAACTTATATGTGGATTTTATAGTTGTTGTATCCTTGTTATTTCTATTGGTTATATGTTGGTTATGAGTATGTTTTAGGACAGACTTGATGTATGGATTCCATCATGTTTTTATTAGCAATTGAAAGTACAATGAATACATGACCTAATAGATGATAATGCAACTATTTTGATATGGTAACAATGCTTCTTTACAAATCTCAAATAAGTATGAGACCCCTATGCTCAGATCTATTGCTATGACTTGTATATTGCATAATTTTGACATGTTTGATGAAATGCATGACATGGCTAGTAGGGGTCTAGTCAAGTCCTTACTCAAGTGTTTTCATTAGTACCTTTGTTTCAATGTCATTTATAATTCCTGAAAGTTTCATGAAGTTCTGGGTAGTGGCCTGAGTCCCCGCCCTGAAAAAATGGCATAGAATTTGGGGTGGCTTGCTCAGAACTAGTTGAAAAAGTCCACAGTCAATGGCATGCCTTGCTATGGGAGGAAATGGAAGGTTTAATTTGCATGCATGGCTTGTCATGGGAGTAGATGAGGGTCTAGAATAGTGAAATGTCAAGTTGTCTCAAGGGTTGGTTATCTGGAAAGGTTGGTTGACTCCTGAAAGTTTTGTAGCATGTGGAAGGTTAGAATGGTTTTGTTTTATTGGTTCCACTTCCTTAGCTATACATGGGGAGTTGAATCACATCATAGTAGCCTCTTGTCACATATTTACCCCAGCGGAATGATTTACTTGGGTAAATGTGAGAGGAGGGTGTTATAGAGTGGTATCAGAGCTAGGTTCACCCCTTAAGTTGCATGGGCGGTGTGTTGGTCATGCATTCATGTTGGTGGCATATATGTGTTCCTTATGCTTGTGGTCTATGTGCTTGTTGAATATGCATGGAATTGGTCATAGTTGATGCTTGTGGTTTATGGCATGCTGTGTTTATCAACTTTTCCATGTGAAAAGTTGATTGTGTTTTTTTGGATGTGGTCATCATGAGTGCATCTCAGTTGTGCATTGGTCATGCATGTTAGTGTTTATATGTTGTTATGAATACATTGGAATGATTGTAGTTGTCATGCATGAGGTCATGGTATGTGGTTGGTATGGTCATGCTTAATGACTAGATAATGATTTAAATGATGATTAAATGTTGATATAATTATGTTTATATATGTATTGCGCTAATTTGGTTGGTCTTGCAAATGAGATATCCTCCCTTGCACTACACTGAGGTACTTTGGTTTGTTTATGGTTTGGTTTATATGACATGATATAACTTGTAGGAAAGAGATCAAATATGACTAAAAAGATGATCGACTACAGTTCATGAGATTCTCCCTATGGGTTAGATGAGAAGTGTGGTGTTGGGGATTCTTCTGACTTAGCAGACACATTGAGAAGCTTGAAGGTAGAAATAAGGAGTTGCAAGGCAGATAATGGAAGGATCATTTAGGCATAGGAAAATCAATCAGAAGTTAATGCAATAATCCTTCAGAATTTGTAAGAATTACAGAGACATGGACCACTTCAGATCAGCCATCAGCATGAGGACATGAAATATGGGCATATGGCAATAGGTCTCACGGTGGGAACAAGTCAGATAAGGATGACATGATCAGAGATGGAAGGCACTTGGATACTCCAGATAGGAGAGGTGATGGACATAGGTTCTATTCTAGTTCTAGTTCTGATAGGCATTATTATTGCCATCATTATCATCCTTATAGGAGGAGTAACAGGGGATATTTTCCAAATGAGTTCAAGGAAGCGAAGCCACCTACCTTTCATGAATAATTGAAGAAGTTGGAGGATGAATAAGCATAGCTACTTGGGATAAATAAATTATTTGATCTACGTGAGTACATAGAGAATATCAAGGCTAGAGTAACTATCTTTGGCCTTAAAGGGAAAGAAAACATCTGGTGGGAATATGTGAAGCGGGTTATAGACATCAGGACATAAGAGTTGAGCTGGTATGAATTCAAAAGACTTTTCAGGAAGATCTATTTTTCAGAGAGGTGCTATGAAAACAAAGCCAAGGAATTCTATGAGCTAAATGTTATCAACTTATTTTACCCCTAGGGATAGTGTTCCTTAGTCCTCATGGTTGTGTGAGATTTTCTAGGCCTTTAACCTTCTTTTTCTAGTCATACTTTCCATTCGCATGGATGGAGCCCTATGATAATGACTGGAGCTTCCCAGTTGCTCCTAGGCCTTCCTTGTGCCAGTAGTTGTGTCCTTTTCCAGTCTTTTATATGCCTACAATTGGGGATGTATTCTAGACTGTCTTGGTCCCTAGGAGATTAATTCGACTCATAACTTCTTCGAGTTGGTCAGGACTTATCACTTAGAAGTTTCCATGACTTCTCATCATCCTGAGTGTCTACGTTCATCATCTTGGGACCTCTCTTCTACCTATTTATATTGGATCATTTGAGAGGGTCAGGCTAGTTTTGGAGAGTGAGATTCTTGGTGAGCTAGAGATCTCGAGTCTATGCTACTATCTTGTTGCTAGAGAGAGATTGTGAGGTTCTTGTTGCTTGAGTATTACTCTTCATGCTCATTTCATTGTTATAGTGAGGAGACTCGGCCAAATCATGGAGAGGAGGCTTTGAAGTGAAGGTATATGGTTATGATCTAATTTTTTCATGATTAATAGAAACATATGTTCCTTCCCTGTATCTATCGGTATTCATCATGCTTTATAGTTTTTTCTATGATATTTTGATCTAACAGTCTTCCAAGGAAGGTCACTTTTTGTCTTCATTTGTTTGTGGTTGTCTGTATGGATCAAGATCAAGTGTGGAAAAGGTAGATCGCTTGAGTGGAGCACGAGAATTTTTATCAGACCAAAATTCCTTCCCCAATATGTGAGAACGCCAGGTGCACACATATTTCCTTGATGTATACAGAACCAACTGCATGATGCATGTTTGATCACTTGGGTTGGGCCACTATTGTATCACTATTGGTCTTTCCTTTTGCTATCTAGTGATCTGATTTAAACACAAGATCGTGGAGCAATATCTCCTTGCATGAAAATTTAGATGCAATAGAAGTGGTTCTTTCAATGAGATAATTCTTGATTTGTGTCCAATTTTCATCTGGTTCCCATTGATTTCTCTCCTATCTTGGTTTGTTCAATTTTCTCCAATTTTTCTAACTCTTTACGACTATTTTGAAGGTTTATTTTTTGAATATTTTTCCTTTTTCTTGGCTTATGTACAAGTTTTTAAGGAATTATTAGTTTTCTCCCCAGTCACTCCCACAGGGAGTCATTCGTGTGATTGGAGAATCCTAGTTTCTCTCTTTCATTTACCAATAGAGAGATCGACTGAATTTAGCTTGTCTTGTGCATGCGACCCAACTTCTAGCCATGAAAAATCAATTTTTACCTTCAGAAGTTTTTGTTTTGAGCTCTCTATTTACTGGATGGATTTGGTCCAAATCTGTTTTCTTTTGTTTGATTTCCTTATACTTTTTTTCCTTCATTGGCAGAAGGTTTTTGTCTTGTATTAGGCATTGATATTCTTATTTTAGGTGATCTATTGGAGATCTGTAGGATCTATTTGTTTTTCTTGTTGTTAGTTGTTGATATCTATTAGATTTGAGCTATTTCTTATTCATTGGTTGGGATCATCCATTGCTTGTGTTATTCAAGGTTCCCTTGAAGGATTATTTGTGTGCTTTGTTTGAGGGCTAGTGTTCTCATTTCTAGATCTCAATTTCATATTTGTTTGGCTATGTTTGGTGACTTCTTGGATCTACTTCATATCTCATTTTCATATATTTGGGTCCTTTATGCACTTTTGTCACTTTTTTTTGAGTGATCTCTATTTTTCTTTCGATTATTTTCATCACAATTGGTGGTGTTGTGATTGGTTGTGAAACTGTTATCTAGGAAAGTTCATTTGAGTGTGTTTTAATTGTATTATAGCACTATGATTTGATCTTGTCTAGGATTTCTTGCCTCTAGGGTTTGTTGTTGACCTTTGTAGAACATTGGCCTTAGTTGAGTAATTGTGTTACAACCCTAGCATGTTTACATTTCCTTCCTTCTTCCAATTTTGGCTTTTGGTTTGATCTCTTTGAGTGTGTTTGTTTGTTTGACTTTGTTTTCCTAGATTTAATGCTTTTCAAGCGCTTTTCGTTCTTGCTTGGAAACTTTTCTTTTGGTCTCTTCTTGGTTACTTTGATTTTCCTTTTTGGTTTCTTTTTGGGTTATCAATATAAAAAAAAAGGGATAATTTTCATATTATAATTTAGTGATAGGTGCATTAATAGGAATTGGTGTGTTGCGTGGAAAAACTCTTACCCTATTGTATTTAGAATTCATCGAACTAAAATGAGAATTTTCAAATAGCTACATTAGGGTTACTAATAAAGAGTCATTCACACCATTTTAGTTTCACACCACATCCCAATTGTGTAAACAACAACCATTTAAAATCAGTGCATTAATTAAAATTAACTACACTCATCTTTTTATTTTTATTGGTAGCACACAAACACTAGCTTAGGCTAGGGTCTTGGAGATAGGGGTATGAGTTAACTGCTCCAAGACTACAAACCACACTTAGTAGCTTGCAGTAGGGAGTTAAATCCATTTGTAGTAGTGCAGTCTGGGAAGCCCTTCTAACAAGAGGGTTAAGCATGAGATCACGCTTGGGCTAGGCGGGGTGACATGACCTGTTTCACTTAGTTTTAGGTGGCGCGATATAGCATAATTTGCACACATACAAAAGGTGTTATTAGCATTTGTTGTAGCACTTGGGGACCAATTGGGAGGCAACTCTCAAGGGAATTTTGGTCTTGGCTCTCTAAGTTAAGTGTCATTCCCTTGTGTGTGGATTTGTCCTATGACTTCCCCCCAGGTCGTGTTATTGTCAGTGGTGACCATAGTGGCCTATATTTTAGGGCTCATACAAAGTTGCAGGGATGGTGTCATCTTCTCTATACCTAGGGCATATATTATCCATACTCTCTCATTCCTCTTGGAAGGTGCCCTATGGCTAATAAGGGCACTTGCACTGAGTTTGAAACTAAAAGGGTTGGAAAGCATGTTGCTATTATAATTGTCTTTCTACCAACTAATTTGTACTTGGTTTGCATGTGGCTATCTTTTAGGATGTTTCCAGTGTGTGTTTTTTGGATTGAGTCAATATTCTTGGACTCAGGGTGTTTGGACTAACATAATTGTATTAAATTATAATTTTTCACTGATCTGATAATGAGATCTAAGACAATAATAAGGTATTACAGACTCATGTGCATGGATTTGCCTATGTTATTTTATGCAATGGATCGATCAGATTCTGAAATACACAGACAATGAAGCAGTAAACAAAAACATAATAGAAAACACATAACACAACAAATTTAATGAGGATTTCACCCAATACTCCTGGGCTACATCTCCTGGTCCAGCCTTCAGTGGTGGCCTCTCTATTATGTCTTCAAGCAGAGTTTTACAACAATATGAGCTCAATTTGAGACTCAATACACTGCTTGCTTTATCTTTTGTTTGCTATGGCTTTAAAACCAATACTGTGCTGCCTATTCATTTCAACTTCTCGGCTTTCAGTCTCCCCATCCTCTGTCTGTTCAGACCCCTTTCTAAGCGTTAGCAATCATTTCTAAATGCTTCTAAGGATGGTGGCCACCTATACTATAACGAAATGGTTACCAGGCCTTTGAAATTCTTTGGAATGCCCAAAAATGATCATTTTCTATTTTACACAGAGAAACACTACAACACTGTGAAATTCCACCAAAACACTGCTTATTTCAGACTTCAAAAGTCCTTAAATCTAGTCTATTCCTCTACTGGGTCTGTTCTCATTGCTATCACAAGTCACTTTGGCCTTGCTCCTGTGTATTTTTAAAAATACGTTAAAATTATGAAAATAACGTAAAAATGGATTTCCCCCAAACTTGAAACAATATATATTTCCCTTCACGAACCCTTTCGGATCCGGTTCTTATTGCATTGGCGTTGTTTCTTTCTATTTTTTTAAATAACAAAATATGTGAAAATACATTAGAAAATGCCTTTCGGAAGATCTCAAAATCTATGCAATAATGTTTATATAGCCATCTGGTCTAGCTAATTGCATCGCCCCCATACATGTGTATAGGACCCGCCCCATAACGTTGCTTCGATAGTGATATCATGATGTGATTAATCGCAATCGCATATCACTCATGCCCCAGGCCGTTGTAAGTGCTCTTTGTATTTTCCGATAGTGATCCTATGACGCAACATGGGCCTTCGATCTACGTGCTTGATCAATGGTCCTAATTGACTCTACCGATCGTCGTTGTGAGTTTTATATGGTCTGTGTCGATACCTGCTGTCTCCTCATGCCCATTGAGATTGCCGATCAGATCTGGACCATTGATCGGCCAGATTGGACGGCTATTGTGCATTCATTGTTCACGCCTCCAATACTTTGTTTTTTCACTGTTTTCACGTGTTTTTGGCCTCCTGATAGTGCTTTTCCGCCATTCTAAGGGGTTTTCCCATGTGATCATTTTGATCTTTGGCATGATTTTAAGAGATTTTGAAGACTTATAGAGCATTCTAGGATCCATTTGGATCATGCCTTCCCACTAAAAAGGCTTTTGGACCACCAAAAGTTGGTTTTCAAGCATCTCTCAAGTGAGGATACAACTACCTCACTTGCCCAATCTCTATCCATTTTGCACTGTTGGGTTTTGAACCTTTGAGTCCCATTCTAAGGTAATCAATATCCCCTCTACGCGTGGTTCTCACGTTCCTGTCCAGAACTGTATCTTCCTGCAGCTCATATAGATATTCCAGCAATAGATCATCAATGGAAGGCAATTGACTTTGCTCTTCGAGATCTTCAATTAATGAAGGTTCAAATAGTCTTAAGTTTTCTGTGGTTACCATTGAATAGATGTACATGTAAGCTAGCAAATCAAGGCAGAAAGCATTCTCACTAATTTTCTCAAGTACCTTAAAAGGCCCATAGCTTATTGGCTTCAGTTTTTTTCCTTCACCTTGCATTCTGTCCTTGCTGATCTACATCCAAACTTGATCACCAACTTTGAAGTATGCTGCACCCGATGCTTATCATGCCTTGCCTCGTATTTGGCGTGGCTCTTTTCCAGCTATTCCTGCACTACCTGGTGAATTTCTTGTATATGTTCAATGAATCTGGTTTCTTTGTCCACATCACTGTGTCCATCAACTGCTATGTCTCTTTCAAAGACAAAATCCAAGGGAGACCTTGGTATAAAACCAAAATAGGTCTCAAAAGGAGATCTCTATGTAGAAGAATGTTTAGCATGGTTGTAAGCATGTTGCAAATAACATAAATGTTCATCCCAAAGCTTGGGATGCTTGCTGCAATAACCCCTGAGCAACTGGATCACTGTCCTGTTGACTACCTCTGATTGGCCATCTGTTTGTAGATGAAGGGTAGTGTTATTCTTCAGTCTGCTGTCCATAAATTCCCACATACTTGACCAAAACTTCTCAACAAATCAGGAATCTCAATCAGATACTATGGAAGTGGGTAACCCAAAATGCACCCAGACATGCTGAAAGAACAACTTTGTTGTTTGTTCAGCTGTAATCTACTTATTACAGGGTATTAAAATGCACAGTTTGCTGAACTTGTCCACAATAACATATAAATAGTCATGACCTTTTCTAGATTTCGGCAATTTCCCAACAAAGTCCATGGAAACACTTCCCAAGGACGGGAAGGAACTGATAGTGGAGTGTACAAGCCTAATTTTCAGATGTATAATGAACATACATAGTGGAGGAACCATCAAAGCATCTTGATCTATTGTAACATAAACACTACAGAATCAGATGTATAATGAACATACATTGGCATTCACAAATAATAACATTCACAAGTGCACAATTATATGGAAGAAAAATTGAAGCACTTTATTAAATAGAAGGGAGAATTACAACCCAGCTATCTGATCCAGCATCATCCTCCCAACATCAATCCCTCTTCACCTCATGAAATAGCAAGATCACACCAACAATACAATGCTCTTATCTCAAACACAAACTATCAACACTTCCCTGCAATTCACAATATTCCAGCCTTCAGATCTCTTAGATGAGGGATCCATTTATAGAGGTGTGCAAGGGTGTGAGTCATCTCTGGGGTTTTGATTAGTGTCATTCCACTTGTTACAATTGGTTCCACTTGGAGATTTGTTCGATCTCTTACTCATCCCTGGGCAAATTCAAAGAGGCAAGTGTCATAAGAGAAGTTTCTAGAAGATTCCATGAGCATCCACTTAGCAAACTATCTCAGAAATTTGTCCATCCTCACCCATCGCACCCCATAGAAGGCCTAATCAGTATGCATTGCACCTGGCTAGTGTAGAAGTTAGTATGCATTGCACCCTGACAGTGGTGTAGTTAGTATGGTCCATTTTAGGCCAATTCTGAATGGTTTTTTAGGTGGAACTTTTGGGGAATGATATAATCAGATGACCATGATCTTTTAGGGTATCAAACAACACTTTTAGGGGTTGAAGAGCCCTAGTTTATAGAAATATAAGATTGGGATTAAAGTGCCCAAATATGTCTATAATAGGCCTGGGCAGAGGGACTATGCAGTTGATGGAAGCAGGGGCTTAATATGGAGGCTTGTGGCTTGAGAATGCATAGCGCATAGTTCTGAGGCCCTGGGATAAGTGACCTCACAATTGGGGAACTCAGGAGGTAAAGCTTGAGGCTTGAAGTTACCCAATGCACAATTCAGACTAGAGAACAATCTAGGAAATTACAAAGTTTAGGGGTTCAAGGGGTCAAGATTGAGGATTGAGGCTTGAATTTTCCCAATGCATAGTTTTATAGGGAGAAAAATCTCAAGAACTATGTAGTTGCACAGCTTAAGGTGTCAGTCTGGAAGCTTGAGGCTTGACACTACACAGCCTGCAGCTTAGGATGAATGGGACACATAAATTACATAGTTTTGGAGATCAAGGGCCAAATATGGGCAATGTGACTATGCAATGCATAGTTCCAAGAGGCAAGGTTAGGCCTTGAGGGTTAAGACTACATAATGCACAGTTAAGGAAGGCTGAGTAAGGTCAAGTTGCCTAGGAGTGAAATTTTTTGGATGAGGTGAAGTGTGGAATAAGTGAGCCAAAGTGAACAAGGAAAAAAATTGACCATGATCACACACTTAGAAAAATTGAAACAACATTGATCACTCAGAATACATGAAAAACATACTTTCCCCAAGTGTGACACTAAAGGTACACTTTGTGACAATAGTGACGACACTTGTGTGAAAATTCTTTAAAGTTTGGAAATGAGTGTGAAACATGTCTACATGATAAGAAATAATTATTATCACAAACATTTCCCCTTGAAACAAACCAAAACTCCACTTTACACGATAAGTGACAATTCCCACACCAAAATATGACACTTGTGATATGACAAGAAAAGTGCGAACGACACTTGTGATGTGTGAACAATGTTGAAAACAACAAATGCTAGGAGAAAGCTAACTTGAAAATGACACTAATTAAAGTGAACACAAGAAAAAATGACAGTCATAAGCATGAAAACAACACTTGCGAAGATGAAAGTGCATAAAAGGTGACAATTGAAGAAACTCATCGAAATATAAGTACCATCACAAAAAAAGTGAGGGACTATAAATGAAAGTGTGCATTGACTGCTGACATGGGTTGACAATTACATAAGAACTACCTTAGTGGACTGTGCCATTCTTGTTCAAACTTTATGAAGGAATGCTTTCTTGGATGCATTACAGAATGAGCATGTGTGAGCAGATGACTTTGACACTTATGATCCAGAAGCAAGCTCAAATACTTAACAAAGCATCGACGGACCAAGAAGTGACTATGGAACTACCAATCACGAGATCCACAGTATGCTCCAAAATTCAAATTTTGGAGGGTGTTTTTCATAGCGACAACACATCCTTCCTATTATATAAGTAGAGTTGTAGGCCATGTCTGGTTCCTCATCCTCTATTTTCACATTAGTATCACTCGAAGGTGTATAATGTATCAGACCCTAGGATAATGTATATCTATGACACCAATGGTTAGGGAATCTACAACCTTGGCCAAGGAATATAATTTTTCAAAAGTTTTTTTTTCTTTGAGCTCCTTTTTTAGGGTTTTAACTGTGTATTGAAGCTCTCTATTTTCATATGGACAAACTTATTCTTCCATAAAAACAAAATATACAAAGTCAGATATGAAGGGGTACTTACTTTTTTAACGCGATTGTTTTTCTTCTTCAATTCCATTGTGATTTCTTAAACCTTCATAAGATTCCCCTTGTCCCTATATAATGATATAATTAAGGTGAGACACTCTTCGATAAATGGGATTGTTTCTTGTATGTAAGAAAGGTCGTTGATTTCAATTTCCATCCCTACATTTTGCACAAGCCCATCTTGGGTTTCCTTCATTGCCTCTAGTGGTTCTAAATGTATGAACAAAGAAACCTCCTCAAATATTTCTTTTTTGTTAGCAAGGTGGTTGAATCCCAGTTCTATCATTACATCCAGTACATGCTCTTGCATAGCATAAGGGGAAGCCTCCTCTGTTTTTTATTTTGTAACAAATGGGAGGGTTTCAGGAAGTGAAACAATGTGAGCTCACTTTCTATTCTTCTTCTTGGCTATTGGAACCATTGTTAGTCACTTCCTTATTCCTCTCAGTCTTCTGGTGGCAGTTTTACTCCCTAATATTTCTACATCATCATCATCTTATTTGTCTTCTTTTTGTGGGGAATTAACAGCAGAATCCTCAGGAACCTTTGTAATTCGAACACTAGGAGACTTGTTTTCCATATGGAAATGTTCTGCAGGAATCGCCACAATTGTGAGTTCATGGGGTGGAGTTACAAGTTCTAGGGCATCCTTTGGTGGAGTAGCAACATCTACATGCAATGGCCTTCCAACTATGTCATTCCAATTTCTCTCTTCTTTTGGTAGCACACTAACCATAAAACGTTTAATGAGGCCATGGTGGGACAAGTTTTTCATTGGTAGCTTAGCTTTTTTTACCGATCAAGCCATATGCTCTAGGGTTTTTGAAGGAAAATAAAGCATGTTAAGTAGCTTACCATGATGCAAGTGGTATAATAGTCAGATGTGTTGTAAATAAACAACTAAATACCTCCCTTTGCACGTGAAATATCATTGGGCAAGGAAAGCAACATCATCCCAAGGTTTTTGTAATGACTTTTTTTCAAATCTCGTGGCTCTCCTCATGAGTCATTCACCTGGCTCAAGGAATTGCCACAAATTTTAGTTTGGGGTTTCCGTGGGGCATACCACTATTCTCTCATATGGGGTTACCTTTTATTTTTATTTTTATTTTTATTTTTTATTTTTTATTTTTTGTGTGTAGTTCACGGACACCTTTGGTCAACGGGTGGCGCTACGTCCACTGAAAACTCTGGGTTGACACCCCTTGGCCTACTGCAATACCTAACTCCAAGAGATTTTGGGAATTGACCCTGTGACCTCCCATTTGGCAAGGCCTTGACTTCACTGATTGAGCTAACCCTTGGGGCTTCGTATGGGGTAACCTTGTTTCTTCTAAGATTTTTTTTTTTCCACATGCACCACTATCCCCGCAACCTCAGGTTTGCCTTCCCTGAAATTGATGGCAAATTCTAGAGTTATCATGTCATCATATCCTTGCAATTTGTGAATATACTCCATCCATCCACCCTGTTCAAAATATTCTCTAATGTGTTGATATGGCTATAGCAATCCTTTTGAAATTTTCTCACACATTCTTGGTCTCCCATATTTAATCAGAGTTCATATTTTCTATGGATGCATTTGGAAATTGGAAAAATTTGAATGTGGAAGAAAGGGGAGAAGTGGAAGCTGCTAATTAATGTTTTCATCATGCCATTTCATGTAATAATATGGTGTCACTTAATGTGAGTCCTCTCCATGCTTGGAATCAATCATGCCTTGTTGTTGTGATCATAGGAGTACCTCTTATATGCAGTCTAGAGTTTCTACAATGATAATCATTGGAATGGGAGGCCAATGGGAATGGCTGCAACTCATTTACGACCCTGATTTTCCATCATAATATGCCAAAATTTAAAGTTTTTTGATGTGCAAGTTTGTGGGACAATGCACTGAAAGTGCTTTATGTGCTTTAAGAAGTTAAAATTTTTCAAAAATTGTTACAAGCATCATTGGATAATATTATTTCTTACAGTTTATTATTTATCCTTCAATGCATCTTGTAATATTGTAGGCCTATCAAATTATCTTCATTTATTTGCAAGCGGATCATATAATATTTTTGCAGGCTTAGCTATTATTGTTGTGGTGTTTGTTAGAACTAGCTTGATGTCTTTGGTGATTTGACCAGTCGGGTTAATTCATTGATATAGTTGTCAGGAAGAAGTACTCAAAAAAAGATGCTTGTCAAAGGCACTACACCAATGAGGTTTCTTCTCAAATGCAACAATGTTGTATAAAATAAAGTGGCTCAGATTGATGACAAGGAGCAATAGTGACAAGTTCAATTCACTTGATTAGGCATGGTAACTGGAATTTCACATATAAGATTATCTGATCCTAAAAGGAGCAGACCATGTGTTCCTGCATGCCCTATTCCACTACAGTGCTCGTATAACTTAAGAAGAATATGATGGACACCATTTTTTATTGTTACTGACAAATAATGATCATTATTTTTTAGCTTTATTTATTGATCTCGTGGTTGAAGATGTTGATAATGGAGAAGTGTACTATAATTGAATGGTTTATCTGGTTATTTATACATTTACCCTTATATGAAGTTTGAAATAAATTGAAAAAATTAAAGATAACAAAACTACGTTTTGTATATCACTGGATGGACATATTGTTCCCTAATATAGTTGGAATAATTAAAAATATTTATATTGTATTATGTATTTTACTTGAAGTAATTAAGTTTTATAAATATTGTGTATTTTGTCAATGTTACTGTAGAACATATCACTTTCTTCATTTATTTGTTTTTGTAATACATAAATATTATTGGGTTCAAACGATAACAACTCCAATCCAACAAGATGATCTATAAGAAATAATCAACAAATTAAATATGAATTTTGGCATACAATTCAATGCAACTATAACAATAAAATGATGTTTTTCCAAATGCATATATGGAAAGTAGAAGAACTAATTATGATTGTTTTTAACTACTTAAAGGTTTATTTCTAGCCTTCTTAAGTATTTTGCATTTTTAATGAGTTTTGATGATTGTAATGCATCAAAACCAAAAGGCTAGAAATCAAGATGAAAGATTATAATGAATTGTGTTTCCATCTTTGATACTAAATTTGGATCAATTATATGATTAGGAAGTAGATATATGTGTATACCTTGATTATTGTAATGTTAGTGTTATCACCCCAAGAAACTCTCCTAGGTTGTAGCTCAGAGATGCTTGGGACATTACAAATTCAACTTAATGTTGCAGATGGATGAATGTTTTAGAGCCTAGATTTACCTCAGGCTGAAAAGGTAAGCTTCTAGGTCCACATCAAACCACGCTCAACCTCGTAGCTAGCCCTACGAGGACAAGAGAGGGCTCTCTCCGGGTCAATCTCAGCAAAAGATAATTGATGAGGCTTGAGAGGACTGATTTAACAACTGATCTTAGGCTAGGCATGAAGTGCATGGATTTGACTTGATTTTTTGGGGTTTTTTGTTGGATTCAAGGGAAAGGCAAATTTGGGTCCAGGGATGAGGCCAAATTTTTGCAGAGTTCTGGTTGGGGCAAGGTAGGTAGTAGTTTTGATGCTTTAGATTAAATGAATGGATAGAAAATATTGCTGAGGATCTGAAGAGGGCAAGAGGCTGCAAGAATCCTCTCCAAACAGATGAAAACATGTAAAACTAAACAAAAGTTTAAGGCAGAGCACAACAAGCCAATGAATTCTACCTTTGTCACTCAATTTGTTTAATTTCAGAAGAAAAAAGAAGGGAAATGGCATACATGAAACATCAATGAACTTACAATTGCATGAAGAAAAGCACCATCAAAACACAGAGCCGCAAGGATCCCAACAAGTGCTACAAAACCCTGGTCTTTCCTTTGCCAAAAACGCTGAAAATGAATGTACAATGAAGTGCCAAGCAATCCCAAGTGTCCAACCATGAAAATGACTGAGAAATTACATGATATAGACAAGCCTAACTCCTTCCCATGCCTCTAGGGGTCGAGCTCATCATTCTAGGAGCTGTTTCAACAATATCTAAACAAGGAACTGAAAAATAGGCTATGAAACAACTTGCCTCTATATGCTAGGAAACTGATTCATTCACTCACATTTCACCTTTTGGTGAATGAATCTACTAGGAAAAATAAAAATGTGCCAAAATTACATCATATGAAATTACATCAATTTAGATCAAGAGTAACATCAACAAGTGAAACTAGTCAAAACTGGCCGAAATTCTGAGCTGAAGAGTGAAAAATAGGCCAAAATTCTCTATGCGACGCGCCCAAAATCTCTATGTGTAGCAAAACTTTGGAGCTGCTTTTGAGGCCCTTACCGAAGTCCAAATTGAGCTCATGATAGCTCATTGGAAATCCCTGCCTATATACTTTCTAACCCAAGTGTAATTTCTGGATTTTCTATCAATTTACCCCTCCAAAAATCCAATCTCCCAACACTGCTTCCTGTGGGTGCAAAAGGTGGTAGAAAGGTCATTTTTTGTATGCTTTTGACCCTTTAGGCAACCCAGAACTTGATGAAATACTTAGGTAATTCATGAGCATGCAAAATTTTCATAAAAAATCTAGAAATGCAAAGTTTTCCTCGAGAGGATATCCCAATTATAAGCGCGTGCCAAGTGGCGCTACGCGTTGGGCAGGAAAATCTGTTTTGAAGCCAAAAAATTCAAAATTGACAAAATTTTCTCCAAGTTTGCTGAAATTTGGAATGAAAGTCCATCATCAAGTATCGTGCTCAGCCAAAGAAGCTTCGGCCAAGATTTGGAGCCTATCATGCCTTTTGCGTCGTTTTAGTGCCCTCCTTAGTCTTGCCTTCAAGATTTTGATCGTCGCTTTGCAAACATGATTTCGTGCCCAATTATGATTTTTCATGTGCCTGAGCATGTCCTTGTCCTTGTTTGCCTTCGCCAACAGCTTCTCAAGATGAATGTTGATCCTCTCAAGCCAAGATTCCCTATCGACATTGATTTCTTGCTTAAGAAAAGTGAACTCCACCCTCCGTCTTTGGGTAGCTTGGCGGTTCTTCCGAATGTTTTGTAATTCCATGACTGTATGCTGATCCTCCAATTGTTTTTTTCGCTGCTCCAAATAGTTTATGACCCATTGAGCTCTCTGTAACTTGTCGGTCAATGCATCTATCTCGGCCTTCTGCTCCTAAATAATCTCCCTCAGCTTTGAGCTAGGAGAGTTCACATCATCATCAATGAGTATGAAATCAATGTCTTGGCCTCCTGAAGGGCCCTCATCTTGCATAGGCTTCTTGCCTCTATCCTATACCTGTACCTATACTACTGATGATGGCAACGAGACCCCTTCCAACCCAAGCGGAGATAGTACTCGTCGGACTACTGCAAACAATCCTCTCATGCCTCTCTGATAGGTGACATATGTCGACATGCTAGTAATATCCACCTCCTGACCTCCATACTGATGTGAAGGTTCACCCGCATCATGGACAACCTCCTGATGAGCTGTTGAAGCTGTAAATAACTCATGGGAAATGAAGTCTTCCCATGTGATACCCTGCAAGCCAAGCTGATGTACAACAATGATCTTGATGAGTGCATAGTGGTAAATGCTGTTGTACTGCTGTTCAGGAGTCTTGTTCTGTACAAGAGTAGTCACCCTCTCGATGTTTCAACACATGAAATATGGAATGTTCATCATCTTCACTCTCGTGAAATGCATCAATAACTTGATATGGTATGCATAGAGGCGTGAGAAACGACCTTCACAACTGAAGTATCTGATAATGAGTCTCATCAACGGCGCATAGGATTCTTTCAAAAACCGGAATGGGAACACCCTGCTGAGCTGTCTCACATAGCTAGGCTTGATGTATGGTTCATAATGTACTCTGTCTATCTGCTGTCTTTTATTCCATTCCTCACCTACATTTGGTATTCCTGTTGCTTGAGAAATGGTTTCTGGTGTCAAGGTAAAATTTACACCAGCAAGAGTTACCTGACCATCATGCAAATGAAAATAAACAACCGAGCCAATTCCTAATGATGCTGAATCTGAGCAATCATCTCACGATACTGAAAGCATGATTGTTGTTGGAAACATGTCATAGCAAGTGGGCAGGCCTACATTTCAGTCAAAGAGGTGGGCTCTTCTCTAACATGTTTTCCTCTTTTACGAGGCCTTCTCGGTGCATGCAGCTCTGTGGTAGAATCACTGTCTTTTTCATATGATGACTCAGTGTCTGTCATGGTGTTACAAGTCTATGCCAAGTGAATGCTGATGTATATGAGGTGAAAACAAAAATTTCATATATTTGCCTCCAATTTCCAAATTTGTGCTAAGTGGGAAGGGAGTGTGGGAAAAAAAAAAGGGATAGTGGGCACAGTGGACTACCAAGTGAGATTAAAATACAATAACAATCACTTAACTATGTGTTAGGAATGTGGGGTTTGGGAATTTTTGCAAGTGATATGGAAAAGTGATAGGGATGGGATATTGTAGGGTTTAGGGATAGGAATAAATGGGGGAATAGGGGATTAGTGAATTTAGGAGGTAGGGGAACTTAGGGAACAATGAAATCAAGGGATAAATGGGATAAGGGAGTGATGGAGGAATGATAGACTTGGTAGCAAAATGGTTTTTCAAATACTAGGCAGAAAGTTTCTTAGAATGTCAAATGGTAGGGTTTGATTTTGTGTTTAAAACAATTATTATGTCTCAACCACCATGATATAAGCACAAACTTGAATGAAAACCAATGATGAAGGATCTACCTGGCAAATTTGTGCTTTTTTGGGCGATTGGAGGTCGTTCTGGAAATTTTTGGGCCTCTGGTTGAATGCGCTGCGACCTATATGTACGCCACGCAAGTTCAAAACAACACTGTGAACGACGGCTATATGCACCGCGACTACCTTCCAATGTGTCGCGTAACATTCCAACGCACAGTCCTAGCTTCAAACGCAAAATTTCACTCTTCCATGATTTGCCTTTGGGCCTTAGACAACTTCTTGTAAACAAAGGACATTTGAATGGTGAAAATATCTTCTATAGCCATGGATTTGAATTTTGTTTTGCAAAAACCCACTTTCTTATGTTTTGAATTTGGCACTTTTCACTTTTAATACAAACTCTGTTTTTCCTGTTTCCATTTTGACTTTTTGACTTGAATAATGAAACTTTTGTCACTTTTTTGTAGGGATGACTAGCATTGGATTTGGCAAAGGTGACCAGGGTTGCACCTGGAGTACTTCATGACTAAAAAAAAACTTTAAAGATTACATATTTATTACAAACAATAAATTTGAAGATTTCTTCTTCAAAACAGTTTTGAAGAAGAATCATTCTCGAGCATTATTGGCAATGAAAAATTTGGAATGAAAACTTATTAGGAACATCCTCATGTGCCTGCTGGCATTATTGGACACTTTGAAGACAAACTTTGCGAAACCCTAGACCTAATGACTGACATGACTCTTGGCTGACCAAAAGACCATCCATAATGACTGTAAGATTGATTTTGAGGAACTTTGATGATCAGACACGAACCAGTAGGTACATGACATGAGGGAAGATGAGTGACAAGACCGTTCCATCAAAAAATTGATGCTCCTAATGGAATGCAAATGCCTGGAATGAATGAGACACCTAAAATGAAATGCAACAAAAGAGTTTTTGATCTCTGATGGAGGGCTGAACAGACCGACTCTAACATTGGCTCCAATGGGGATGGTAGCTCCTTGGAGGTGCCAAGAACTACAGATTTCTGGGAGAGTAGGCAGTGCCTTCGTCCATTGGGCTATGGAGTCCATTATTTCGATAAATCCACACAAGACTATTGATTCAATATATTAACTGAAACTTGACTCAAACTGACTCGATTTTAAAATTAAAATGATTGAAAGACTGAATCGACACACTCAAACCAAATCTGAAATCATTCTTCAGAATTATAGCCTTCACTTCGGGCCCCAAATTGAATAAAAGATCATGGCACACTCTTGCAATGAAACTGAGATAAAATGGTATATACAATGACAATGTAAACAACAGAAACTTCTCAGAAATGGTACCGCTTGAGAAACCGACCATTGACCGGCCCTCCTGGACAATCTTCCCCGTTCATCTCCTTCAGAAGAAAGGCATTCTGACCACGATATGCAACAATTTTAAAGGGTCCTTTCCAGAGATTTTCGAACTTACCATGTTTACCCTTTTCCTCATTCCTTGCATCCCACTTCAACACCACGTCATCCAACTGAAATTTGTCCACCTTTGCTTTTCTGTCATAATTTTTTTTAATTCTCTCCTACAGCTTGAACGTGTTTTGAAAAACTTCTTCTCTCGTCTGCTGCAAATGGATCATTTGATTTAGTCTTCTCTGCATATGATCGTCTTCATTGCCAGCTTCCTGAAGAAGTTTGACTGTCGAAGCTACGAGAGAGGTAGGAAACAATGTATCAACTCCATAAACTAGCTCAAACGGGGACATACCAATGGATTTCTTCTAACTCACTCGATCTGCCCAAAGTGCATTGACCAACTTCTTATGCCAACTTTTCTTTTTTATTACCAACAACTTTTTAATGATGTTGACCAAAGATTTGTTAGAATACTCTACCAATCTGTTGCCTTGCGAATGATAGGCAGTTGAGTGTACCAAAATGATTTTATACTTATTACAAAACTCAATCATCTTTTTTGATTTGAAAGCTATTGCGTTATCAGTGATTAACTTATTTGGGAAACCAAAACGAGACAAAATATTATTCTCAAGGAATGAAATTATTACCGCATCCGTAGCTTGTCTAGTGGGAATTACTTTGATCCATTTCGTGAAAAAATCTGCCGCCGTGAGGATCCACCTACGCTGACCTGAAGAAGCAGGATGAATTTCACCAATAAAATCCAACCCCCACTGTTGAAAAGGGGCACTCACCTCAATAGGCTTAAGCGGAAAAGGCTGTAATTTCTACCTTCCTTCAAAAATCTGACATTTATGACAGCTCTTGACAACCTTATATACATCAGCAAACAATGTCGGCCAATAGTATCCTGCTCTCAGAATTTTATTTGCCGTTGTTTTCCAAAAAAGGTGACCGCCACAATCTCCTTTATGGAACATCCTCATGTGCCTTTTGGCATTATTCGACACTTTGAAGACAAACTTTGTGAAACCCTAGACCTAATGACTGACATGACTCTTGGCTGACCAGAAGACCATCCATAATGACTGTAAGATTGATTTTGATGAAGTTTGATGATCATACACAAACCAGCAGGTACATGACATGAGGGAAGATGAGTGACAAGACCGTTCCATTAGAAAATTGATGCTCCTAGTGGAATGCAAATGACTGGACTGAATGAGACACCTAAAATGAAATGCAACAAAAGAGGTTTTGATCTCTGACAGAGGGCTGAACAGACCGACTCTAACAGAATGGAAGGAATGATGCTTGTTCAAGCTAGATAACCACTCCTACTTTGCTTGACTCCAGACATGCGTGAAAACCCCCAGACTACAAGGCTTTAGACCACCAATTACTCACAGTTTAAGGATTGGGTGAAAATGGAGAATACTGACCACACCAGCAGATGCACAAGACCTTGTGATGGCCGGCTGCAACCAGTAAAGGGGTCTACAAATCTAATTCCCTAATGCACAGACAGGATGACATCTCTCTGGCATTAGGTGAAAAGAAAGTTGAATAACAGATTCACTGATACATACAAGATTTTAACACAGAGGTAGGATGACAGCTCCTATAATTCTAAACATCAAGAGTTTAGGAAAACTGCATAATAGGCACAACGTAGAATAGAATAGGAATGGAAAGTGAGCAATTAACAACAAAAGAAGCTTGTATTAGCTGAAAATAAAGACTAGACGCTGCAAGTAATAAAGTAGTTACAGTCTCTAGGAGTTGAACCTTACATCAAAAAAACAATCATCAACCCTGATTACATCTGGTTTCTGGGTATATATAGAGTTTCATTACAAAGGCACTCGGCCGTTCTAGGTATGGAGGGGTCATAATTGACCACCAACCACTTTAACTATCTGGAAAAACTTCTGAGTGCGGTCGCTTGCTATAGCGGATGAATTTGATCCTTTCCTGTGCTCTCCTGTCCTTCTCGGGCAGGTGGAGTGTTGTATAGAATGAAATTCCATAATTGTTAAATGCGATTATCTGCTCGAGCTCTGTATTTTTCCCTCTCATCCATACTGTCTGTGGAATGTAGTTGTTAAGGAGCAAATGCACTGAGTACTAGTAACTGGTCACCTTCGTACTTCAAGCGCACAGAATGATCAGGGCAAGTGGACTGAATTGCAGATGTACGAGCAGGATAGAGGAAGGAAATCAGCCGTTGGATCAAGCGGATATATGGTGGGGATTTCTCGGTGGAAGGTATCAGGAGGAAGCAGGAGCAAGATGATCATGAGCTGTTGGATCTTGGGTGGGCAAATCCAATGGTCATCGGGCAGAGGAGACGGACAAGGGTTAACGGGCGGGAATAGCGGTTTCGGTGGCAGGCAGTATTGATCGCACTGCTTTAGGGCCTATGGTGGTAAAATTACAATGGTGTGCGATACCATTTAGAGGGTGACGCATGGCAGCGGGGAAAGGACGAAAACTTCCCTCCATCGCACGTTAACACGCCGCTACGTTGTGGTTGCAGGGGAAGCGGATGTCGTCCGATCACGGTGGATGCGATCAAACGATGGGTATTTGATTGCGCAGGTCACTTTATCTGACGTGACCGGAGCTGTTGGATTGGCGGGGAGAGTTAATGACTACGATTTAAAGGTGGGGAGGGGTCATGGGAGCGCGGTGTCATGTGGACATGGTTACATGATGATTTAGGCTTCGTGCTCGGGGGCCTGAGGGAACACGGGTTTATGTAGGGTTTTAGAGGAAAAACGGAGGTAGCGGGGTGATGAGGGTGCAAGCAGAGTGAAGGAGAAGGAGAAAGATGACTGGTGCGAGTCCTCTTTTGAGTATGAACCATACAACCAAGCTTGCATTTGACCCTGAAAATGTCAAAATATGTAGCAGAGCTAACATTGGCTCCTTCTGGGGATGCGATCCTCCCTGTGAGGTCTCAAGAACTGCAGATCATTGCCTTTCCTGTGAAAACCAAATTAGCAAAATTTCCTAGTGTTCCATTGGGCATGGAGTCTAACTGAGTCTACACTAAAACAGATAAAATAACATATTTACAACTTTAAGGCCAAAAGACCTTGAATAACATAAATTTTCAGAAAGCACCCATTGACTGGGCCATAAAAATTGTTTCCCCTTCCATACTTTGAAGCATGAAAGTATTGTTCCCTTGAATCTGAGAAATGATAAAAGGCATTGTCCAGAAAGCATCAAACTTCCTATGGTTGCCTTTATTCTCTTTCAGTGTATCACATTTCAGAACCAAATCTCCAACCTGAAAATTATTTGTTTTTGTCCTTCTATCAAAGGCTTTCTTTATCTTTTTCTGATGTGCCACAGACCTTTCAACCAACTTTTCTCTAATTTGATGTACGTCTGCAAGATCAATGATCCTTTTTTCCATGTCTTCTTCCCCATTCTGCTCTTCTTGTAGGAAATTTGCCACAGGGAGGGTTAAGTGAATTGGGAACGCAGCCTCAGTGCCATATACCAACTTGAATGGAGAACTCCCTGTGGATTTCATGGTGGTTACTCTATCAGCCCACAGTGCATACCTGAGCCGAGAATCCCAATTCCTTTTGTTATCTTCCAACAACTTTTTAATTATCCTTATTAGGGTTTTGTTGGAAGACTCTGCTAGACCATTTCCTTGAGGGTAGTATGAGGTGGAATGAACTAGTTTAATGCCCATTGAACCACACATGTTCGCCAATTCTCTTGCCCTGAAGGCTGCTGCATTGTCTGTGACTAATTTATGTGGACAACCAAATTTGGTGAAGATATTCTCTGTCAAAAGCTTCATGACCACATGATGATCAACCTTTCTAGTAGGGATTGCTTCAATCCATTTAGTGAAGTAATCTGTGGCTACTAGGATCCATCTGTGTTGGCCACCGGAATGTGGATTGATTTCTCCAATGAAATCCAAGCCCCACTGCTGAAAAGGGCCACTACCATGTATGGGTTTTAAGGGCAGGGACTTCAATTGCTGCTTCCCTTCAAAGATTTGGCACCTGCCATAAGATTTAACAAATGAAAAGACATCAACAAACAAGGTGGGCCAATAATATCTAGCCCTGAGGATCTTGTGGGCTGTAGTTTTCCAATAATGATGCCCTCCACACATGCTGGAATGAAACTGCTGCAACACTTTCATGGATTTTTCTTTGTCCAGACACCTCAAAAGAATTCCATAGGGGTCCCTCCAGTAGAGCAGATTTTCATGAATGCAATATTTAGTTACCCTGAGCTTAATAGTTCTGGATTGGTTTGGACTAAGACCTGTAGGGACTTCTAGCTTTATAAAAAATTGAGCTATTGCAGCATACCATCCACAAGAAGCTAGATTTTCTGCCAATGACTGATTTTTCCCAGGTTCGGTTGTTTCTTCTTCTTCTGTTTGAAAATTCTCTGAAATTATACTTATGAAATTCATGTCCAGGATTCTGCAATTTTCTTTAGCCATTAATCTGGCAAGGCCTTGACCTCTAACAAGCTTGGTGGATTTATTTCAATTATATATTAAATTCAATTAGCTTTGCAATCCATTTATCCCTTCTTCCATGAGCATCAGGTTGCGTTAGGACATCTTTTATTGAAGCAGAGGGTATATATGCAATTATCTTAGAATGCAGAATGTAAATTTTGAATGCTTTCAAAGACTTTATGAGAGCATATGCTTGTTTCTCAATGTTATCATACCTCAGCTCAGCATCCCTGAAGGTTTTGTTGAAGAATGCCATTGGATGCTCTGAACCTTCCTCATCTGCTTGCATTAAAACTACTGCAAGGGTGTCATTAGAGGCAAATGAAAATATATGGAACTCCTTGCTATAATATGGAATGCTTAAAGTAGGAGCTTCCATAATAGCTTTCTTAATGGACTCAAAGGATCTTCTTGCTGCATCAATCCATTTGATATCTGACCCCTTTTTCAACATGGAGGTAATATGCTTCACAAGTTCTGCAAAATTTGGGATAAAAATCCTCACAAAATTTATTTTTCCCAGAAAGGACTGGATGTCTTTCTTTAATCTTGGGACAGACAAGGTTTGTATGGATCTTACTCTTTCTGGGTCAATCCAGACACCTGCAGCAGAAACAACATGTCCTAACAACTTGCCTTCTTCTAAAGAAAACTGTGACTTTTTAGGATTGCCTGAAATGCCAAACCTTCTGCACTTCAGGAACACTTTCTTCAAATGCTGCAAATGGTCATGATGGCTGATGGCGTACACTATTATATCATATAGGTAGATAAGGATTAACTTATCCTTCTCTCCCATAAATGCTATATCCATATCTCTCTGAAAGGTAGCTCCAGCATTCATCAGTCCTAAAGTCGTCTTGGAATACATAAAAGTTCCCCAAGGAGTGGTGAATGCAATATTCTTGGTCATATGGATGTACAACAACCTAGTTATACCCTGAAAAACCATCTAGGAAAGACATCACTTTGGCCCCTGAGACCTTCTTCAGCAAATGCTCTACCTTGGGTAAAGGATAATTGTCTTTCTTAGAGCATTTGTTTAAGTTTCTGAAATCAACACAGAGTCTTATTTCTCCACTTTTCTTCCTCGCCACTACTAGGTTGGCTACCCACTTTGAATATCTAAGAGGGACTATGATTTTGGCAGCCAGTAACTTTTTCATTTCTTTTTCAATTAGAGGAAGGAGCAAGGGATTTATTGATCTCAGCTTCTGCTTGAAAGGGATGGTGTCTTTCTCTAAAGGGATTTTGTGTTGGATGATCTTTTTGTCATAAGTTTTCAGGTCACTATATTCCCAGGCAAAGACATGAGCAAATTGCTTCATCAAATTGCAGTATTCAGAACTTTGGGTTGCAGATAAATGGGTGGACATATTTATATATCTTGGATGATCTAGACTCCCTATATTATGCCTACAAACTGCAGCCTGATCTTGTTTTTGGGTAGCCTTATAAGGCACATCATTTTGGTCAAACAGATTTTCTAAAGGAACTAAACCTTGGGTATATGATTGTTGGGCAGTTGGATAAAGCTATCTTTACCAATTTTGTTTCTAAGCTAGGATTGGGGGCTTTCTTCCAAGGCTTCATTCTCTTGGTCAATTTGCGTTTCATAGAACTCATCAATGACTTGTAGAAACCTATTCACTTCATCATCATCTTCAAAAACTTTCCAATGCTAGACATTATTAGGCAAGGATGGTCTATACTTTATCTGGACTTCATACACTAGCCTGGAAGGCATGGGAGGGATAAACATGCTAGCAGTCACAGCAAGGGAATCAACAAGCTGATTTTTAACTTTGGGAATATATGAGATACAAAAATTATCAAAAAAATCTTTGAGTCTCCATACCTCATCTCTATATGCTATCAGCCTTGGGTGCTTTGCTTGAAAAATTCTGTTCACTTGCTGAATAATAATATCCGCATCTCCAAACACCTCTATGTTCCTGATTCCTCTGTTTTTAGCTGAATTAAGGCCCAATATCAGAGCCTCATACTCTACTACATTGTTTGTGACTTGGAAAGCCAGCTTAAAATATAGATGTGTTCTTTTTTGTTTTGGGGATATCAGCACTACCCCTGCTCTTGCAATCTCCCTGGAACATGCTCCATCAAAGAACATCTCCAAAACCTGACTTCCTTGCTCTTCCCCCGTCTGATTCACTGGTTTCTTGATCTGCATCGAGGCCTTCTGAGATTATTCTATTCGGGGAATACATGCCCCAAAATCAATGTCCTTATCATACATGGGATGATTAGAAGGATTATTTTCACCACTGATGATGTAGACCAGTTGTGCTTCTCTGTAAAATCTCTTACTTTCCCCTCCAAAAATAGGGACATTGGCATAAGATAAATCATTCTGTAGTGTTCCACTTAGTCTCTTAATCCATCCCCTCGACAATAGCATGCCAAACTTAGGAGGGACATCTGCTACCACAATATCCATCACCATGCTCTTCATGGGTAGCTGAGTTAGGGTAATGACCAGGTCTTTGATTAATCCTAGGCATTTTACCTTTCTTGAATCAAAGGAGGATAAATCATGATAAGGTCTGGTGATATCAAGACCTAACTCTTCCATGACAGCTTTAGGCATTAGATTGTGGCTGGCCCCTGTGTCTAGCAGGCAATTGTGGAGAATTTTGTCATGAATGGTCAAGGAGACATAAATGATGGAGAATTATCATCAGTAGGTTCAGTCATCAGGCTAAGCACAATTGTAGGTTTATCATCTTTCAAATTGACATAGTCAGTGGGGTCTTGTATGGCTTTCAGCTCAAGAGCATCAAGGATAGGCTTTCTGAAAACTTCACTCTTTGCCAGTTCTATCAGAGGCACATATATGTTTAAATTCTGGACTTCTGATTCAACACTGAAAGGGGGAGGGGACTTGTCAAGACCTATTACCTCTTGAGCTGGTTCTTTGAGGATGACTGGGTCAGTTGCTGGTCTTTTCTATCTGGTATTCTATTGCTCTGTTGGGACAACAACTTTTTGGGTAGGATTCTCCTTGACATTGTTTGCTCTTGACCTCAGATTATATCTTTGTTGTTCATCAGTCTGCAGAATAGCCTCTCTATTCCACCTTTGAATGTTTTGGTCCTACAACAATGATTCTTCATAGGCAGCCAATGTAAAAAAGGCAACATTGCCTTTATCTTCCATGCAATGAATCTCGTCCTCCTCTTCAAACTGCTCCTCCTCCATGACTACATTTTGGAAAGGAACCTTAACCTTTTGTTCTTCGTTTTCTTCTTTACCCCTCTGAATGATTTGCAACTGTTCATTTGCTCTTCTGAATGGATTTGGGTTTCTTGGAGCAAAAGTTTTTGGAAGCCTTGTTTTTCCTAAGCTCTACTCAACCTTCAGCTTAGATATCTCGACAAACAATGACTATCATTTTAGTCATTTTGTCTAACTTAGGTTCTGAAGAGGAAGCAGAGGAAGAATAAGCCTCACCTCTCTTCCTCCTTCTATTAGCATGACTTTTGAGCTTTTACACAACCATAATATTAGATTCCACCTCTAGTGCTGCATCTTGCATTTCAACTAGAGTGGCACATCTTCTTTCTCTCAACAACAGGCAGAAATTAGAGTCAAAGGCACTAGCATAGGCAAGTTTGGCAGAGGTGGGAGTAGGCTTTACTTCAGATGGTATTTTACTATACATACGATTGAATCTTTTATTAAAATCAGACAATGGTTCCCCATTTTCCCTCTTGAGGTTTCCAAACTCGGTATGGTAATATAGAAAGTATTTTTTTATCTCCCCAGTGCTTCAAAAATGCATCATCTAAGGCTTCAATGTCAGCAATAGACCTAGGGGCCAGTTCTTTGAACCATTTTCTAGCCTCTCGATCAAGGCTCTGGACAAACACTCTCATCCACACATCATCCTCACTGATATCTAGGTTACAACATAACTATAAAAAGATTCGAGGTGTTCTTCAGTTGTTACTCCCTCTATACCAGTGAACTTAGGCATGTATTTCTGGTATTCTCCTGTAGGCATGGCATTCAAAGGAACATGCAAGACCAAGGGTCCATACCTAGCAGCTATGATTCTTTCCATCTTCGTGGGTGCTTGTTGGCCTGCCATGACTGGGGTACGTGGAGGGATACTGGCAGATTGGATGGTAGGAAGAAATGAAATAGATGACAGAGACAAAGGAATATGATGCACTATATGGGAGGCTTTCTTTGGACTGAGATCCAAAGGGGAACTAAAACGACAAGGAGCTTTGTGAATCTCTGAGGGTATTTCTTCACTAACAATGTTAGGCTCTATATCTTCAAAATGTACATTCTCAGTTATAATCTTCTCCTGCAGAGATACATAAGTTTTCTTAGGCTTACCTGATCTTGATGCTCCTCTTTGTGAATGTTTTCTTCTACTTAACGACATTCTCAAGGTTAGGCACTGGGTCAACTGGTGATTTCTGAGGATTTCTCTGGGTATGCCTCATAAACTGAGTCAGAACTGTAATGTGGAGTTGCCACTAGGTTGGTTCTCCAGTAGAGTCACCAGATAGATGATTACAACCAGAAATGTCCCCAGGATTTGTCTATCGTCAATGCTAGAACTGTGTCGTTCTCCCAGGGAAGCTGAGCTTCAATCTCCTCTCCCCTACAATGGCTCCAATTAATGTTATCACCCCAAGAAACTCTCCTAGGTTGTAGCTCAAAGATGCTCGGGACATTACAAATTCAACTTAATGTTGCAGATGGATGAATGGAAGGAATGATGCTTGTTCAAGCCAGATAACCACTCCTACTTTGCTTGACTCCAGGCATGCGTGAACACCCCCAGACAACAAGGCTTTAGAACACCAATTACTCATAGTTTAAGGATTGGGTGAATATGGAGAATATTGACCACACCAACAGATGCACAAGACCTTGTGATGGCCGGCTGCAACCAGTAAAGAGGTCTGCAAATATAATTCCCTAATGCACAGACAAGATGACTACCCTATGGCATTAGGTGAAAGCTGAATAACACATTCACCGATACATACAAGATTTTAACACAAAGGTAGGATGACAACTCCTCTAATGCTAAACATCAAGAGTTCGGGAAAACTGCATAACAGACACAGTCTAGAATAGAATAGGAATGGAAAGTGAGCAATTAATAGCAAAAGAATTTTGTATTAGCTGAAAATGAAGACAAGACGCTGCAAGTATCAAAGTAGTTACAGTCTCTAGGAGTTGAACCTTACATCAAAACAACAACCATCAACCCTGATTACATATGGTTTCTAGGTATATATAGAGTTTCATTACAAAGGCACTCAATCGTTCTAGGTATGGAGGGGTCATAGTTGACCACCAACTGCTTTAACTGCCTGGCAGAACTTTTGAGTGTGGTGGCTTGCTGTAGCAGATGAATTTGATCCTTTCTTGTGCTCTGTTGTCCTTCTCGGGCAGGTGGAGTGTCGTGTAGAATGAAATTCCATAACTGTTAAATGCGGTTATTTGCTCGAGCTCTGTCTTTTTCCCTCTTGGCCATACTATCCGTGGAATGTAGTTGTTGAGGAGAAAATGCACTTGGTACTGGTAATTGGTCACCTTTGTCCTTCAGGTGCACAGAATGATCAGGGCAAGTGGACTACATGGCGGATGTACGAGCAAGACAAAAGAAAGAAATCAGCCGTTGGATCAAGTGGATAGACATCGAGGATCGCTCGGCGGAAGGTATTGGGAGGAAGCGCGAGCAATATGATCGTGAGCCATTGGATCTCGGGTGGGTAGATCCAATGGTCATCAGGCGGAGGAGACGCGTGGGGGTTAACGGGTGGGAATAGCAGTTTCGGCGGCAGGCGGTATTGATTGCATTGCTTTAGGGCCTATGGTGGTAAAATTACAATGGCGCGTGATACCATTCGGAGGGTGACGCGTGGCGGTGGAGAAAGGATGAAAACCACCCTCCACCACGTGTTAATGCGCCGCTACGTTGTGGTTGTAGGGGAAGCGGATGTTGTTCGATCGTGACAGATGCGATCGAACGGTGGGTATTTGATTGTGTAGGTCGCTTTATCTGACGTGACAGGAGCTGTTGGATCGACGAGGAGAGTTAACAACTACGATTTAAAGGTGGGGAGGGGTCATGGGAGCGCGGGGTCATGTGGACATGGTTACATGATGATTTAGGCTCCGCGCTCGGGGGCCTGAGGGAACACGGGTTTATGCAGGGTTTTAGAGGAAAAACGGAGGTAGCGGGGTGATGAGGGTGCAAGTGGAGTGAAGGAGAAGGAAAAAGATGACTGGTGCTAGTCCTCTTTTGAGTATGAACCATACAACCAAGCTTGCATTTGACCCTCAAAATGTTAAAATATGTAGCAGAGCTAACAATTATATATTCCATTAATAAATTTGATTGAACTACACTAAACTATTCTATACAATTGATTTGTAATCAAAATGACACAACGTAATTGCAATCACAATGTAATTCCATTGTCTAAACTATAACCTCAATGTCATTCCATTAATAGCTTTGATTGTGTTAGTTCTTAGACTATTCCCTTATGAGAATAATCTAAGAGGAAATTCATTGAGGAATTATTCCTTCTACTTCAAGTGATTAGGGAAAGTATCCCATACACCAGAGGGGGTATGCCTGCCTATATTTATAAAAAAATTCAATAAGAAAATTGAATAAGACTACTTATTGCTAATAATAGAATTCCATGATAATAAATGCCATAAACAAAATGAATTGCAATACATTAAAGTTAATATGTTACCAATCACATGACACAATTTATACATCCCAATTGAATATCTGAGATAGATCATTAGTTGAAGGAAAATGCAAAGCATATAAAAATTAAAAAGAAAGAATGCATAGAGTATGTGCTTAGTATTCAAGTGAATATTTTAAGCATATAATAATTGCAGAAAATGTTTTAGCATGTGCAATTGTTTTCTCAATAAGAAAACAAATCAATTGATAAACACAACATTATTGAAATAGGAATTTCATTAACAAACTGTTAAGAATTATATTGATAAGTCAGGATAATTCGACATAGACCTTGAGTGATAAACACATGAAACTAATGAAAGATAATACTAGTTTAGTTAACAAATAGGATAAAGTTCCATAGTCAAGCTTGTTACACTAAAATTTGTCACCTTGACTATCTGCAGTCTATATGGCCTCATCAATAGCCACATTGTCCTCTTTGTCAAGCCCCATACCTCTGCTCTTCATGTCAAAACTTCAAAGAGAGAGAAAGTCACTTGAAAAACATGTTTATCTCTGGGTACGCAGGTTCTCTCTACCTTTCCTGCGTGTACGCACTCCATATACATTAGACCTGCGTAGTAATACGCTCTGTATACTAAAGCTAGGGTGCGTACCCCTGTAAAGGTCAAAAGGCGCAAGTTTCATCTTTAAAAAGTTACTGGTGGTCACTTCTAGAGCCTTCTAGAAGAGTTCTTGACGTGTATTGAGCGCCTCCAGATGGTTCATGCACCCCTATGATAGAGGAGCTTATCCCATCAAGAGAGGAGCTACCCCATCCAAAAGAGGGAGTATCCCATTGATGTTGGAACTGAATAACCTCCTCTAGAATACTATAAATACAGGCATTGGGCCAAAGGAGGGAGGTTGAAAGCTGAACATTCTAAAGGGTAAATGCTGCTGGAATTAGGACTTCCATTGTTGACTTGTGAGGAGAGATCACTATCCTTCCTTGTTGCCATAGTGGGAGTGGGTGGGCTTGTCAAAGTAGAGGAAATCTCTTGCTGGACCCTGGGAGGAGCTTGCACAACACCAAGGCTCAGGTTGTAATGGTTCCTTTGATTATTTAATACAAATAAGTCCATTCTTCTCAATGATTTGTTAATGAATTATTTCGTACATTCCTTGGTCAGTATGATAGATATATTTTGTTTTATAATGAATATTCAGATGCTATGTAATTGTTTGCCTTGTTAGTGAATGCAGGTCTGAAGGTGAAGGAGGAGCTCATCCGGATCAACAAGACTGGACTACTACAACAAGCATTGGACCTAAAGTAAGATCGAGAACATTTGAATTCTTGTAAAATGATATGTATCTAGAGAAGGATAGCTCTTATTTGGTTTGTTTGTCATTAGAGAGTCTTAGACTCCTAGGAAGGTTAGATTTGTCCGCAAGTATAACTCATTCCGCGTGACAATCTCCCCATAGATAAGATCTTTTGCTAGTTCACCATTTGCAGTTGGATAGGTGGCCATTGTAGTGCAGGCTGGCCCATGCGCTCCCATGTCTTCTTTAGTAGGATATTCACATCTGACCCTAGATCTAGAATCACTTGATCCATTTCATATTCCCCGATTTGCATGGTCAATCTCATCTCCCTTCCTATTCATGTCGTGTGCTTCCTGAGCTTCCGTACTATGCGTGGTTCTCCTGCCGCAGTCCCAACACATCTAGTGATGCGTTCTTACAACCCCTTCACAGCCTTGCTGTCACACAACAACTTCGTGGATGTCTTCAAGAATTTAGTGAGCATTGGTTGGTCCATTTTTAGTTCCAGTCTGTCTTTACTTCCTGAAGTGGAGGCATACATGAAGCTCTTCTTAGCTACCATGAGTGTCTCCTTAGCACACTCCAAATCAAATTCTAGCTCCTTTGTTGGAGCCTTGTGAACCCAGGCACTCTCTTCGGGTTGCTTTCCTTTGTCATCTCTTGTCGTGATACGACTCTGGAGCACGATATTCACATTAGGGTCTTCCTCGCCTGGCTCGGACCTCATCATTTGCAGGTTCTGAGTCGAGGGAGGCTGGAATGCTCCTTTATAGTGCAACCTTGCTATTAGTGGGGGATAGTCCTCTTTCTCATTGGATTTGTACAATCACGGGCATAATGCCTTAGCCCTCCACAACTGTAACATATCAGTTGTTTGTGACCCCTTCCCAGTCCCATTCCTCCTCGGCCTCGTCCATGCACCTGAAATTCAGTGCGCACCATTCCTGCATTTTGATCGAGGGCCCATGTTTTAGTCTAAACTCTGTAGGTAGGAGTCTGATCCATCATCAATTCATAACTTCTACAGGTGTGCTCATTATGTCCTACTGGCCTGGAGAAATTACATAACAACTGCTAGGAATTTTGTGTATACTTCTGTCATAGATGGCAGTTATCTATAGCATGCTTCCCTCCTATCTGACAAATTACGCAGCATAATGCAGGTGCCATGCTTGGTCCTGCTTGTGCCTCTGGTCTCAATGGCATTGTCCTCCTCCCGCAATGTAATTCACGAACATTGGACAATGGTCCTTGTCATGTCCTTGGCTTTTGCACTTTACGAACCATACCTCCTCCTGCGCTTCTGGGTGAGCAGTCCTGTCTTGTTTCAAACTCTGCATCTCAAAGCACAAGTTTTTCAAATGCACGTGGATCTATTGAACTTCTAGGTTAGGATCTTGTATCGGGGTCTTGTGTAGTCTCATCGCAATCTCTAAGGCCTCGGCCTGAGTGGTTACCTTCTATAGTGACAACGCATTCCTTAGATGTGGCATTAGCGATGCAACAAACCATGCATGATGTTTCCCATCCATCCAGGTCATATTAGCTTCATGAATTGTACACTTCAGTCTCTGATCTGACTCCTAAGGGGTCTCGCCTAGAAGCATCATGATTTCCTTAAGTCCAATGATCGACTGTGTCTCTGATTTTGTCCTGCTAAATTCTTTGTCCAATGTAGCTTGGATATCCGTGATCCATGTGTTCAGATTTTCATTCGAATGCTTAATGTACCACGTCAGCGCGCGATCCTACAGAGCATTGACCAATTTTTCTTTCTTTATATTGTCATCTATGTTTCCTTGCACTTCCCATATAGCCTCTACCACGAACCAAAACTGGTTCGGGTCTTCATTCCCTACTCTCCTGAACACTAACAACTTTATCGTGCTTGCCATATTGAATTGTGGTGGTGGTGGAGGTGGTGTGGACGAAGACCAGGTTAATGATGGTGAAACTAGCAGTGGTGTAGGTGGGAGCAGTATGTGTGAAATTCATTGGTTTATCAAATTGATCGTAGTTTTGGGCGAAACCTTCACGAGCTCTTCCTCACTTTCTCGTGGAGGTGAAATCAAGGGGCTAGTTTCTAGTTCTACGCTAAGTTCGTTTATGTATATCCTCCCACTCCACATAGCCCCAAACATAAATTTATTTACATAACCCATTTTTCATGTAGTAACATTTTAATCCAAGTGTTCAAAGATTTGACGTACTTACCTCACGATCCTTTGAGGAATCATCGTTTTGCCTCGCTATAGCTAACTAAAGTATCTACCGTAAACTTTGTGATAAATCCTCCTATAATTCGATCGAGCTAGTGATCCACAGCACGCGTGATCTTATCTTCCGATGCTTCTAGTATGCGCACCAATTCTAGAGTCCACACAATAGGTTTGTTGAGTCTACACCTTCCTTGACTATCTACTAGCTTCGTGATCCACTCGTACAACTCAGTGGGGAAGGATGCAAAGAAACTTTCATGGATTTCCATATACAAGTATCCATCTAGCCGCTCTTCCTTTGATAGTTGCAGATTCCTATTTTCCTGCGCCACGAACCTGTGAATTTTTCTATCCAACCAATCTTTAATTCCTTTCTTTGTTGGATTCTAGTGATACGACATAAGAGATCTCTATGCAGATCCTGGTCCCGAAAATGAAACCATTTGTTGGCTTGTTGGGGCCTGACCCATGTTCAGAGTTAATTAGCCAAACAAATCTCGGTACTGCTGGCCCTTTCGGTAATAGTCCACGGAGCACAGACTGAGGTCTCACCTAAAGTAGTATGGGAGGGTGCTAGAACCAGGTTTTTGCACCTTGGAGATGTTTGATGAGTTGGACTGGTCCGCAGTTTGACCCTTCGCATAGGTCGCTTCATGTACTTTCTCGTACCTCTCAGCGTGGTGTGCTGGCTTCACGCAATCCTACCCAGGGGTTGAGCGCCATATTCTGTGTTATCACCTAAGACCTTACTGGTATTCAATGTTAGTTAATTAGCTTTTCCTGCTTAAGTGCTCTATGTTACACTTAACAACATAAACCCTTCATACATGTGTGTGCAATAAATAAACAATATATTTGCAAGTTATATCAATCATGCACTAAACCAAGAACAAATACACATAATTATATAAGAAATTCTCTTTATCAATTGCTTCCATAGTTACAGACTCGACTCATCCTATGCACTCAGCTACAGGGGTCCACGCACTCAACTGCAGACCACTAAGCCTCTACGCACTCAGCTGCAGAGCCTTCTCCTACTCTATGACCCAAATACACACTTCAACCTGTGACTCAATCACTTAGACTTCTCATGCCTCACTTGTACTTCCTTCTTTTACATTTAGAGCCTCACTCTATTTATAAAATCCAATGGTCCGCAGACCATGGGTAGGTCTATCCAACCAACATTACATTACAAAATAAGGGCTGACAACCCTGTGACTTTAGCAAACTTTCGCGCTCTGTGCCCACAATTCGCAGAGCTTTTATAACAAGATTCAGTCAAATCTTGGGCTTTGAGTCCCAAAACATGCCTTGGGGGGATTCCATGCCCAAAAAATATTTTGCAATGTAAACAAAGAGAGATATTCCTCATAACATTGATGATGAGTTTGAAAATGTTGAAAGACAAAGTAAAAAGGATAATAAACCAATGATTGATGATCTTGTGGAAAATGTTGAAAGACATACAAATGAAGAAGTTGAATCACCATCAAGTATATATCAAGACAATGAGTAAGTGATTGTTGGTCATTATGCATGAATGAGATATCTCTTTGTAATGATATTCTTCTCCAGTTCCTCTCCTGTTAGTCGAGTCACTTAACGTACCTCTCCCATAGTTCTTCTCGTTCCTCCCTTTTGGGGCGTATGGGGTGCTTATTTGGTGAGGGGCCCAAAAGAGAGTTGTTCGTCTCCTCTCCTTATTAGTCGAGCCCCTGACGGACCTCACACATTACCTCACCCTGACGGACCTCTCCTTTCACAGTCGAGCGATGGCAACCTTTTAGTTCTTCTCGTTTCAATTTGATTTATTGGGCTCTCAAATAAGTAACTAAAAGGCGTTGGTCGAGTCACTAACGTACCTCTCCTATGATTGAGCCGATGTGGCTTATTAGTCGAGGCATGCTTACGGGGCCCTTGTGGACCTCCCTTTTGGGGGTTTTGGGTTGCTTATTTTGTGAGGGGCCCCAAAATATATCATGTGTATTATTGAAGTTATACATATTTATTAATTTCAATCTAATTCAAACTTGTTTTTTTTAATTGTATTATTTAATGAATATTTATACCCATTTACATTTAATTTTCATATTTACAGATGAAATAATATTGATGATGAGATGTTAGAAAATGTTGACACTGACATATATGGAGATAAAAATGCTGACCATATGATATGATATCGTTTTAAGGTCATTATTGAGAAGTTATTCAAAGATGAAAGTGTCACATTTCAAACTAAAATTTTGAGATGTCCCTTAACATCAAAGAAATTAAAAGATGCTACAACACTATTGGGTATTCTAAAATCAACAAAATATAAAAAGGTGAAGGAAAATGTGATTTAAAATATAAATAGTGCTTTAAAATCGATTGGAAGATATAGAAAGACAAGTAATATAAATGCATGTAGAGCAATACAAATGGTAGTGGTTTCATCAAGCACTAAAGAAAATCATTTGGTAAAGTCTATGGAAAAAATATAAGGGACCTCACAAAAAACATTGCACAAAGATAGGAAATTTTGATTACAAATAGATGTAAATGATGAGCTCTATTGTTGGACAATTATTTGTAGGCAACCATACAATGATAGTCTTGGAGAAGATGTTAAAAAATAGTATATAAATATTGAATGAAAAATTCATGTGTTTCACCAAAAGAAAGGGATGTGATGTGATGAAGAATAACACGAAATCATTATGAAAAACATGAAAAACATATCTTGGACACCACTCAGATAGAGTTGTTCAATAAGTTCATAGAAGAGAGTCATGGAATTAATGTCTCAATCAATAATTTTTTGCAGCAAAACCATGGTATGTTAAGCCTATCACTCTACGCAACACTTGTTGTTTTCATTATCATGTGGAATTTCAATTATGTTATGACACCTTCCTTAATTTTGGTAAAACATTTTGGAAACATTCACCTTCTCCTTCCACTATCCATGGTTTTGTATTCAAAATTTTATGTGAAAGGGAAACTCATGAATTATTTTACCAAAAGAAATGTGTTGGTGGTAAAAAATGTGATCATTGTGGAAATTTTACTTTGTTTCACAACAAATATTCTATTGATATAGATGATTAATCATTGTCTAACCTAAAAGTGAAATGGAAGAGATATGAATATATCCATACATCGATTAGTTGAGATAATATTTCAAGTGCTAAAAGCATTTAATTACAAGAGGAAGGAATTCTAGTGCTAGAGCTTTTGAAGAAATTTGAGACATAAATTTATAAGTACACCAAGCATTTTCATAGCACTTGATGGCAGGACATGCAATTCAAAAAATCCCGTGAAATGTTTCCACTAGCAACCATTTTGTTAATAGTTGATTTTGCAGAGAATTACACATTTGTTGCACAAAATGAAATACAAAGTGAATATTATCATTCTCACCAAGTCTCTATGCTTGTCCATATTCTATATAGACATGCTAAAAAACATGTCGATGATATGGAAAGCAGTAGTGAGAATAGACATGTTATTAAAGAATATCACTTTTATATTAGCGATGATCGTACACATGATACACATTTTGTACAACATTGTTTTGGTAATATTTATGTCTCATTGAAAGGTTGTGGAATAAAATTCCATGAACATGGGATATGGTCAGATGGATGCGCAGGTCAATTCAAATCTTCACGATCATTATTTTGGTTGTCTCATCTTCATAAGAAAACCCACATTAAGCATCATTGGAATTTCTTTGAGACTGATCATGGAAAAGGAGAACATGATGGTTCAGGTGCATGTATAAAATGTTCACTTCGAAGATATCAAATGGACCACTCTGTAGGCAGACTTGTTTCAACTAAACAAGTTGTTCAATGGTGCGATGTTGCATTGAGCTATCAGACTAACCCATCAAGGGAGGTATAAAGGTATGTACATATATGTAAAAATTAACCTGTATATAGTTTTTAATATATGATAATTTTTATTAATTTTAAAACATTTATAATTATATAGTTTAAACAATATAACAATGATTATCTTCAACATATATAAATTGTATCTTAAATAACATATTTGAATTGTTGTTTGAATTTACTATAGGTTTTTTTGGCATTTTGGAGTTGAAGATGTAGATATATTGATTACATATGAAGCTAAAATAGTAAAAGGGACTCGAAAATTGAATTCAATTAAAACAAAGGATTATCAAAATGCATTTACATTTGTTAAAAGAAAATATTATTGTTTTTTTCCTATTTGCATAGGGGACATACAATCCAATAATGTTTGTGAAAAAAATATGTATGTAAAACCTTGACAACATACATAACTAAATACAAAGGGAAAATGTCAGTTGCAAGCTTTGAAGAGATGGATTGAAAGGAGACTATAGTATCATCTAAAGGTGATCAATTTTATGATCTTGTTAGAGAAGGTAACATTTCAATTGGTTTCAAAATATATATGTTCTATGTTCTTAAAATGAATTGGTGTAAGTATCTAGATAATAGTTAAAATATAGAGCTCTCGAAATAGATAATAAAATCAAGTCCGTATTGATAAAGTTAGTTTCATGTAAATTATGATTTGAATTTATACATGTTTTATTGCACAGGAGATGTTTTTGCTGTAGTTGCACCCACAAACAACATAGAAAATGTCAAGTATTATTTGATGCAGTGCATTGAATGAAAAATGAAGTTATTGGAAGACTATGATGATAATGGTTTTATATATGAAATAGGTTCTATTATATTGAAAATTTATTTTTTCCAAGAAATTCACGAAAATAGGAGTAATGTTTACTTTCAAGACTATCAACCCAATGTCATAAGTTGTCAATATAGTCACTTGGTGTGTGCAGCGCGCATAAAGTTGATAGAAGTTCAATAAAAAAACAACTGAAAGTTAAAAAATGAAGAATGTTAAAAGTTGACCATGAATGGATCATTGAAGATAGAATTTCATTAGAATTATTTTAATTGAATAGCCCAACAATTTCTTAGATACCTGGATTCATCTTTGAGAACTTAGAGTCAAGTACATCGCTAACATTGTTTTTTGTGCACTCTTAAGTTGTACATTCTTAAGAATGTGATGATGTGAAAGCAATATTCATTGGGTCTTGTATTGAGTTAAAAAGTTACATGTATACTTCTTGTTATGTAGACCTATATTGAGGATTTATTGCTCTATTAATTTGTTATGTATACTACGTTGTTACAACTCTATTAATTTGTGATTGTAGTTGGTTGAGTCGAGCACTCTTACTTCTCTATTAATTTATGATTGTGGTTGGTTAGGTCATTTACTAAGAATCATTTAATAACATTATAGGAATGATTAAATGAAAAATTTACCAACTAAATGCAAATTTACTTCCATTTCTACATATTCATGAACTTAAATTATATGTAAAACCTTTAAAAGAATCAAGCCATGCACATGCATCACGGAAATTGTTATCATTGTTTGACATTACATTGAATTATACTTGATTCATTCAAATACAAAATGTAGACCAGATTTTGTAATTTGCAATTTTAAAAGATTCACCTGAAATAAGTCTTCAAGACAAAAAAAAAACTTTAAACATAACCTAACAATCATCTACTAACATTATAGGAATGGTTGAATGCAAAATGTACCAACTAAATTCAAATATGTAAAACAGTTAAAATCATCAAGCCATGCATGCATCATGGAAATTGAGGGCCATGTTTTATAATGAAATTTTATCTAACTTATGTAAATGTGCATTCAAAGAACTTTATATTAAAAGTTAACTATCAATCGAAATCCATGGTAGCCTTTCTATACATGAATGCAAAATGTACATGTACCATATTTTATAATGCAATTTTAAGTTATGATTGGGTTAGACATCTACATTGAATTATAATTGATTCATTCAAATGCAAAGTGCATACCACATTTTGTAATTTTCAATTTTAATAGATTCATTTTAAATAAGTCAAGACAAAAAAACTTTGAAGAAAACCAAAGAATCTTCTATTAACATTATAGGAATGATTGAATGCAAAATGTACCAACTAAATGCAAATTTACTTTCATTTCACTATATATTCATGAACTTAAATATGTAAAACCAAGTTTTAAGCATTAAACCATACATCAATTGTACGATGCAAAATGTACATAAACTCCAAAATTAGCATGTATTAAATGCAAATTTACTTTCATTGGACTACATATTCGTGAACTTAAATATGTAAAACAATGTTTTAAGCATCAAACTATACATCAATTGTACAATGCAAAATGTACATAAACTCCAAAATTTTCACATATTAAATGCAAATTTACTTTCGTTGTACTACATATTCATGAACTTAAATATGTAAAACCAAGTTTTAAGCATCAAACCATACATCAATTGTAACATGAAAAATGTATATAAACTCCAAAATTAGCATGTATTAAATCATAATAAAGAGTTCAACATTTAAAATATGTTCACAATTTTAAAATATATAATAAAAGGTTTTATCAATTTAGACAATCTCGCTCTAACATACGATCTATCAACCCCTGATGCTCTCTTAATCATGGGTGCACTGAACAACATGTGCAATTGCATATATACATAAGGTTATGTACTTAAAAATTAAATTTTAATGTTTTAAAATTAAATGAGAACATAAGATCATCAAAACAAAATTATAAAAAAATTTCAAATTTCATGCAATACCTCATGGTGTTCGCCCTCCATTGTGCCCTTTTCATATTCATCTTGCATTGCCCCCTCTTGGATGCCCAGTACAATACATGTACATGTATATATTATAAATTATAAATTGCATGCATGAAATTGCAAAAACTCAGAATATTAAAAAAATCATTACACGACTTTTTCAAATTGTTCAGGTGATCCTATCCATTGTCGACTCCATTGCTAAAGTCCCTAGACAATGGAAATCTCCCCAAACCTAAAACTCCAAAATTTTAAAATTATAAGATAAATCTATAAATAATTTTTTAATGAAACCTGCACTTCAATTTATAACAAAACATAAGTGAAATATTGAATACTTGTGGCACATCTCCTAATAGGGAGGAAGGTGGTGGCACTATGTCCAAAATATCGGTCAGAATTAGAATCTGTTAACATTTAATTATATATACATTTAATTATTTTTTTTAAAAATATGCGAGGTCACAACATACCGATATAATAAAATTAGAATAATAATTGTATCAACATGAACTCTTCAAAATAACTAACATTTCTTAAAATATCTTCATTAGAACCAAAACTTAGGACCGTGACATTATCAATTTTTTTTTTCAACAAACGAGTTAACTGAAAATGGTGAACATATGATACATTTTTGTTAGATTATATCTAAAAGAATAACAAAATGTATGTGAATCAACATTAACACATACAATACAAATTACATTAAAATATCAACCCTGAACATTGACACATACTGATCCCACACCCTCGTCTTCATGAACAATTAGGCCTTGCCAGCCATTATGACAAGCCTTTGCATATGCTTTAAGTTCTTCAATATTCATATTATCTATCTCCTCATTTGTTTTATATACAAAAATTCCACGTGCATTAGCTCATGCTCTTTGTCGATTTAGACAGATATCAATTCCAGCCAATGCACTTTGTATGTTATCTATTATGGCATCCCTTCCTTCTCGACTAATTTGAGAAGTGACATTCATCTTTGACCACAAAGTTAGTATAGGAGGAGGTTGGAATAGCAAAGGTGGTCGAGGGAAAGGCAATTAAACGTCATGTAATGCACCCTTACAATTTTATAACCAACCTTTCCCAGTACCGTAATATTATGATGGAAGGTCATTGTAATCGTGTTTCATGCCAAAAAAAAAAAATTCATAAAATAATTTTGCAAAATAAACTGGAACCTCATCATTCCATGACAACTTTCCGAATGCTACAAGGAACCTGTCATATAGATGGCAAGCTATATCAAGGTGCTTGAAATATTGCACCTTCAACATTTTTCTTTTCAGCCCTTCTTTGAAATTAGACATAGATTTTGCATCTTCTTTTGTAAACATTTTATTAATCTCGACCCATTTATCGGGACCCATCACTACTTCCTTTCTATGCCTCATCATATTTATAAATGAATTTGTGGTTGACAAAATATTCTTGTGAACTTCAAGAAATGAGCTTAGAGAGTGTGTAACTATTTCTAAGCTTTCTCTACTCTCTGTAGGGAGCTCCAAACTCCCAAGATCTTTCATCAATTTAGAATAATGAGTTCTTCACTTTTTTATTGTGCATTGTAAGAGGTGTGTCTCCCAAGGAGTTTCATTTGGAATATCAGATGGATAAAAAGTAGTTGGTGTATGGCCTTCTTCTTGACTGTTCAGTTTCACTTATGTCTACTTGGACCAACATTTTCACCCTCTAGATTAATATATATAAAATTTCAAAAATATAAAAACATATGAACAAATGTATTCATACATGTATGCAATATAGACATGTATAATTTACCAAAATGATGTTGACCACCCAGAGAATGTTTGCCAACTTGAGATTGATGACCACCCTGAGATGATGACCACTTGGAGAATGTTGACCACTTTCATGCAACAACATTGTGAGCTAATCATCTAAAAATATAAGAAATAAAATTTTCAATATTTATATGTACATACATATAATTTTACTTATTTATCATTTAAGTAAATGCACACACACACACACACATATAATAAATACCATGATGTTAACGATGAACTTCCCCTGATTCATTTGATATTCCCTTTGATCCATGACCTCAACCTCCCACTCTAGTAGATGCATGAGACTCTATTGATGTTCACCTTGAAGAATCATGAGGAAAATGCACATCCATGATATGGATATCTATAGATATATAAACATGTATGATATTTAAAAAGTTACCTTGTGGATTTACAATTTTATTTATTTATTTATTTTTTAATTCTATTTAAAAAGATCATGAATTCAAAAAATTGTTGTAACTCTTCAAGTTAAAACATGCATTTAAAATATTTAAATTTCTATTTAGAAAGATAAAAAATGTAGAAAGTTGAGATAACCCTTGAAGTTACCTCATGCATTTAATTGATTCAACCCTTGAAATTACATCATGCATTTTAAGATCTTAAAATTGATATTTAAAAACATTGAAAGTCGAGAAACACAAGTGTTGAAGCATGCACATTTTGAAAATTAAATACAAAATTTTATAAAACATGTGAAGTTCTAGTTGTGGTTATATAGTGGGGGCACACTTGGTATAGAATTGAAAAAAACACATGGTCATTAAAAATGACACATTGATAACTAAAAAACAAACATATCAAAGATATCCTACAATGTCTATTAGTAAATATTGATGGAGAAATTATTAATAGTAATTCATCTTTCACACACAAATCTTTAATTGGCATTGATCGAGGTGGCTCCAAAGACACACACAGGACAAAGAGGGCTTATGAAAGCTCAAAAATCAAAGTGTTTGGATTAATCTTGAACTAGGTTCATGTTAAAGATCTCATCGTCATGATCGTGGTGGTACGAACGGTTCATCAATCTGAGTCCGGATGAAGGAGATAAAGGCAGTCAAAGTTCGGTTGAATTTCACTGACATGGCACGGTTAATGGAGACACAATTTGGACTTTTTCCGGTAGACAGAATTTGGCCAACGGCTAGATTCTGGGAAAATTTGTGGCTTCATTAAAATGACTCCTACGGTTAATTTCCAAAAATTGAAAAAACGAATATATATATATATATATTATATATATATATATATATATATATATATATATATATATATATATTATATATATATATATATATATATATATACATATATAGATATACTATATCATATACATATACATATACGTATACATATCATACATATATAATATTAGATAGATAGTTAAAGTGGTGGCGGCCATGACCCCGCCACCCCCATTCACACTTATCATATATTGAATATATATGGGTTATATATATAAACCCACCACCTCCACACTATCATGCGCCATCAAATAAGGCGGGACCGACGGGGATTGAACCCACTTGGCCCACGTGGGTTGGCCCCCACTGGGCGGCCTCATGTACAACAAACGTAAATGCAACGTAACCTCCCAAACAAATCCATGAATCATTAAAAAAATCCATACCTTTTTTTAAGGGAAAAACGGTTAATGGTGCATGCTACTTTGGAGTGGGTGGTGTTTGAACCCGACCCACCTCCATGCAATCTCCCAACCATACCAACGACCCACAAGGGTCCTCATTGGTACCCTCACCCGAAAACTCATATAAACCCAACATTTGTTAGTACACTGGAGGCAGAGGGAGGAACTGGGAGTGGGCATGGAAAACGAAGCAGAATATTTTTTTATTAATTTTTAAGGTAGGTGAAACCATGACTGAGCAAAATTTCCAGGAGGGTGAAATTTTTGCAGTGTCCAAATTGGAAAAATTTTATGTCAATCTTACACCTCTCGTTGACACGAACTCGATGGCCTAGTCAATTTCCTAATTTGAGCAGCCTATTTTTAGAGGACGTGGAGGAGGGAATCTTTGAGGAATATAAGGGGAATCCAAAAGATTCCTTAAGCCCCAAATTCTCACTTTCTTAAAATTCAGAAATTTGGCAGTCAAATTTTCACTATTCAACACCACAAATCTGATTGTGTGTTTAGATTTTACATTTGCTCATTCTATTTTTTAGCCACATTTCTAAGTGGAGTGCGGGTGTCAACATTAATGTGCGAGTAGTCATTTCCATGTGATTCGATGTCGTGAGGTTGATGGTCCAAACAACTTCAAAAGTTTGACATCCTTTTCTTCAGATGGCCCTAGGATGTGTGGTATATGAAGTGTGTTCATGTACTTATTTTTCTATGCATTGTGCTTCACATATCCCTATTTGATGTCTGATGTGGGATCCTATTTTCATACTTGTTTCATGATTCCTACTTGATATGATGTAGAATCATCTGTGTGATGTACTTATTGTCATGATTCATCATGTTGTATTTTGAGATCCATTTGTTGTATGTTGATGGGATACTCATGTGTCGCCATGCATGTTTACATTGAGATCCCTTTTATGCCATATTAGCAGGATTATCATCATGCATGAGTTTTGTGTCATACTGATAGGAGTCTTTTGACTAAGAGTTCCTGTAGTGGAATATCTCTTGGAGCCAATCATGCGTTAGGGAATTTTCCTTGTATGATAGCGAAATCACCTCTTATGTACATCATCACTATTGGAAACACTTAATGTAGTGGCCTACACCATCTTGACATCGAGGCCCGGAGATGTAGTCCCTCCTGGACGAACTCCATTATCAACAACTTATGTTTTCATGTGTTGATGATTTTCATGTTCCTCTTCTTTACAACATGAAAATGTATTCATTTATTTTCTCTTAAAAATGAAATTTAACACATCATGAAAGTAAAATATCTTGGAAGGGTCCTTTGTCACACCCGGACCTGGATCAGGCATTGCCCCATACAATAGATTGCTAGACATCCTATTAACATTTGCACAATGTCTTATGCTAAATGATTGAAATTGAATGACAATACTTTTTTCTTCTCCATGTAGTTGTTTTAAACTCTCCTTTTTAATTTGGTACATGCCTTTCATCTGGTTGCACACAAGTTTAGAATTTGTGAAGACGACAATTCCATTGGATCCATACTCCCTAACATTTCCTAAGCCTTCTCTAAATGCAATATAATATGCTTCATTGTTTGTTGTTCTTCTAGGTACATTATGTTTCCTTTGGAGGAATTTTTTCGTCAAAATATTGCATAGCACATAAGTAATCACTACTTGCCCTCGATTGGGATGAAAAAAAACTTCTATTCATAATGTCTATTTTTCAACCACGTTTAATGGGTTTTCTGATCCTTGTAAAAAGAAAATCAATAAAATGAATTTGATATATTTATACGGCTATTGTTAGGTTGTGTAAAAGATTATTGTTTAGACAAATCTGTCGGAAGGCTAGGCAGCAAGAAAGGTTGTTTCGACAATGGCAATGGTTCTGTGTTTCATGTATGATTACGCTTACTGGTTTTGTTGTAACACTAGTTGTATACATTGTTTCCGTAATCCATTACATGTACTCATCACACTTCTACATAAGATTGAACATTACTTGTATAACAATGAATATGGGTTTCAGGTTTCCCTAATAACTTAGATCAGATTAAGCTTACAATATATTATATCTTTATCTTCATCACGACAAAACTACAAGGCATGTTTATTACTGTTATACGAAGAATGAAAACGTTAACCCCTTGCATATATTCTTTGTTGGTGTATTTTGGGTGAGATTCATGAGAAGTGGAGATGTTATAATCATAAGGCCTAACCTAATAATGAATGATGTTGCTATGATGATGGAAAAAGGATGGGTGCATACGGTTCACAGAGGAGAAGAATTTGAGATTGATTACATTCCCAGTGATTTTCTATAAAACACCACGAATTTTGTTTCATATTGCTATTTTTTTAATAGTATAAATGGGAGGAATAGGGTATGTCCATTATCATCAGAAAAAAGGAAAAATACAAGATTCCATTTCCATTAGAAAATTTGTATAAAGGAAAATAAAAATAGAACAAAGGAACAAATCCAATGATAGCGGTCATTGCAACAACCTGTATTGCTTGGCTTCATTTCCTACTAGACACAAGGAGCTTATTCTCTAATCAAATAATTTACTGGCGATGGTGACTTACATGGTTCAGACGAGGAGCTTCCAACAATGAGGGTGGATTGGGAGACAAATATTCCAGCCACGAGGGTATACAAGGAGTGAAATATTCCAGTGAAGAGAGTGGACGAGGAGAGAAATCTTCGAGTGACGAAGGTGGACGAGAAGGCTGAGAAATATTCCACGCTAGAAAAAAAAAACATCACACAAATATCATAGAAAATGTTTCACTAAATTAAGAAATTCATATAAAACAAAATGTGTCAATCACCTCGTTAGTTTCAGCGCTTGACAACATACCACACAACACAACAATGCTTGACAACAAAACACACAACAAAACGCAAAAATGCTCTACTTTCACACTACAAACAAATCAAAAAAGCAGGAAACTTCACAACAACATATGGCCTGACATATCTATCTATCTATCTATCTATCTATCTATCTATATATATATAATATATATATAGTATATATATAGTATATATAGTTATAGTATATCTGATATATATATATATATATATACACAACTACCATACCGCATATAGATACATATACATATACATATACATATACATATACATATACATATTCACTATACATATGTATACATATACATATTAGTCTATATATTATATAGTATATATATATATTATCTAGTTATATATATATATAAGTATATATATATTCTATATATATATATATATATATAATATAATATATATATATTCAACTGAATAAATAATTCGGCTGAAAAACCTAGTTCAGTTAAACAACTAGTTCGGAAGAACAATATTTTCAACCAAATGGTTTATTTGGCTGAACTATTTTTTTGTTGACTTTTTCAACTCTGGCGAACATCTTGTTTAATGATCGACATTAGTCTAAATGGCCAAAATTTCGATCGAATGGTTGTATGATAGTTTGGCCAAATAAATTTAGGGAATTTGACTGAAAAAAATTGTTTGGTTGAAAAAATGAGGTTTGGAATTTTTCGGAGGCGTTTCTCACAAAAGTGTAACCTAACTTCATGTTTTCACCCTATTTGCATTCCACAGTTTTGGCATGTTCTTTGCAAAGCTATTTTTCCAAATGTGAGAGGGTTTTTGTCCTAATAAAATCATTGGTTACTTCAATGTACTTTGTATTGTTATAATGTAATCAATTTTAGTTAAATGTAATTTTAGGATATCATGTAGCACTCTCACTTTTTCATTCATTGTGTCATCTACCAACGCAATTGGTTCAAGAAATTTCATGATTGTTATCGGTGGTATTGGGAAATTGTATCTACAATGTGAGAATTTTCTCCTTTTACAACTTTTTATATGGTGGTGTTGATGTATTTTTGCAAGTTCTAGATAAAGGTGCTCTATGTTACAGGTCAAATAATTGTTGGTGAACTTTTCAATTTTAGTGTTACTATTGACTACATATATTGGTGCATTTTCTACCCGTAACAACCCATGTTTATGTTTGCTTCCTCTATTTTTGAATTCAATTATAAAGTAGAGATCCACTATGTTTTCGAAGAATGTTTTATCTTGAGATATCATTTGCTTTAAGACATTAATTCTATGCCTATAATAACGAGTACATGTCACTGCATTTTTTCTTATGAGCTAGTCAATGTTGTAGTCTTCTATTCTTTAAATATGTTTCCTTTTTCTTCTTTTGTCATGTAGTTTGGTCAATGCATTGACCAATGGAGCCCATTGATGTTCAACACTTGTAAATGTGATGAAGAATGTTGGTGGTCCTTGTTGACGTATCATGACGAATATATTTTTCTTCATATGTTGCAAGAAATCAGGAGAAATTCTTATGTGTTTGAATCGATGTAACCAATGTCAATTTTAATAATGTTGTCCATGTTTGGTTTGTATTTAACATATTTTTCTAGTAACTTTCTTCCTTTTAATTTCAATTTTCTGATTCTTATTGAAATGCATGAAAGGAAGTTTTTAATTATTATTCATAATGTTTAAAAAACAGATTAATTGTGTGGTAAGATAAATCACCACTATAGTGTATTACTCTCATTGCATAATTTTTTGGTAGGGGAGTCTTTCTACAATGTCACTATCATGTGGGTCTCCAATGGAAAGGGATGGAAATTTCATTTACTTTGCATATCTGAAAATTCCAAAGAGGCATTTCCCTTTAGCTAGAAAAACTTTATTAGCTTGTCTTGCAAATAATGCATGCATAGGCACCCTATGTATCCATGTACCAATGTTTCAGTTGGTGTTTCATTTTTTGAATCACTAGTTGTTTCTTTTTTGCCTTCAATGTCAATGTTTTCATTGGAAGCATTTAAAGTAGTTGATTGTAAGATGCTATCCTAATTTCTATTTAAGCTAATATTTTTAGCTTTATATATGTGCTGAAAACATAGTTCTTTCAATGCCTTCATGACATTGTGCACACAATGTTTTCCTATTTGAGATGCATTTTTATATTCCTATTGTATTTTCAATGCAACATCGATTGTTGTTGTGTCTTCCATAGATTGTAGCAATGCATTTTGCAGAATGTCTATTTAAATAGGAACATTGATAATTGACCATGTTAAACCCATTTGTGATTGTTTATGGCGCCATTGTCTTATTTGTGCAAATGCAATTATTAACGCTATAAGCCGTTCTTCAAGTTTTGGTAGTGTTGTTACAACTTGGAGTGAGTTGTTTCGCCTAATCCTCTTGGGGACAATAAGTTGCAGCAATTTTCCATTTTGAATTTCCCTTTTTCAAACTTTACATATTACTGTCGTATAAAGATTTATATCGTTGTCAGATAAATTTACATATAGTTCTTCCAAGTCTTGTACAATGCTTTCCATATTCTTTTGAAAATGAAACTATTTACATATTGGACATTTATTTTTAGGCGTGTCTTCTATCTTGGATAGGTAAAATATCAAGGGATTTTTCTTAGATAAGAAATAATGTTGACTTTGCAATTATTGTTTATATGACTGTTTATGGTTTTTTGTTTCTAAATGCATCAATTTTTTTAATCTATTGACATTGTCTTATTTTTTTTATGTGTTTTCGTTCTCATCATGATATAGTACAATTTTCCTTCATTCCTATGTGTATTTGTTGGCATAGGTGCATCTTGCATATGCAACAAGGTTGTTTCTATTGGCACTATTTGACAATGTACATTGTATCCTTTGTTATGTTCATCTATTGACAAGGGTGCATAATGAGTATGTAATGTATCTATTTCAAATGATACTATATTGTATATTTGGTTTGAACAACTATTGTATTGGAAATAATTGACAATGCTCCTAGTTAGAAAGGACCATTCTTGCATGTTTGCTTTGAATATTATTGCTTCCCATTGCAAAAAAAAAATAATACACCTTCAACCCCACCTTTCTCATATGGCATTGCCATATTCTTAAGGTATGCTTTCCAATTTGAAACTTTCTTTTTAAGTCTTTATGACATCATTTGATAAATATTTTTGTAAACAATGCTATGCATCTTGTGCATTACACATTATCAAATTGCAAAATGATTGGACAATTTAAAGTCTCAAGGACTCTACATCAAATTTAGGTTCTATCAAATGAAAAAGTGCAAATAACATGTTATCTCCACAAATGGATTCAGTATTTATTGCTTTATGCGATCCATGGGTTTGAATTTTGTCATTCATTATTTGGAAATAGCTTTGTATAACTTTGTAGGGAGGAGGAAAGTATTCATTGCGTGTGACAATGGTTCGACATATTCTCTTGTATAATGATGGTTCATAGTTCCTGTTAGGAGGGTTCTCATCATGGAACAATATATGTAATGGGTTTGTTGTTTTGTTTGAATTGAAGAGAGAATACCTTTTTTGTTGTTGTGCTTGACTAGATTCCTATTCATAATTTCAATGATTTGGTCAACCAACAGATGCAAAATGTATCTTCCCATAGTCCTCGTTCATTGTCAATAAGACCATTTGAAGTAGGTAGACGCATCCTCTTCAAATATGTTTCAATCATGAATTCCATGAAGCTGATACAGGAAATCAGGTACTAGCTCATAATTAAAATATTTTATCACTTCTATGCACCCTTGTTCAAGGCATACGAAGAAGTGGTCAATTGTTCCATTTCACAATTAAGTGGACGTATAAATAAAATGCAAAAGCACTTCAATTGCATTGAAAATAAAATCACCTGGAGTGTATGAAAATGCTTGAATCCTAAAAGGATTATTTGTGTTCAAGACATTGCCAATAGTCACATCATTGTTGCATTTATTTTTCGATTGGAATTTTTCAATATAAATTAATTCAACCATCTTTGTATAGTTGTTTGGTGAAAGTTTTTGTTGAAATTGGTTAGCTAAATTCAATTGTCTCGTGGTTGCAAGATTGGGAAACTTGGAAGAGGAAGGAGAAATTGCATTTGCATTGAAACAAAGAAAAATGGATGGCTTGATGCAATGTTCAACTAACCTAACTTTTTTACTTTCACGGATTTGTAAGACACCTCTGTAAAATAAGACAATGTGGTTTCCATATGAGTTTCTATTTGTGAAACTTTGAACTTATGACATACAAAAAAAGAGAACAAAACTTCAAGAAAGAATTATAATCACCAATGAATGGACTAAGCCTGTCAAACTTTCTCTTGTTTATGTTGCCTTCTTAGGTCCCTATAATACTAGTGATTCCCCCATTACTATTGTTGTTGTATCCCTTATTAATATTGGTGAGCATCAGATTGAAATTTCATAAAAAGTTATAGAAAGAGGACAAATTGTAGTTTCCTCTATATATTTGTCAGATCCTAAGGTAAAAACAGTGACATGTGGAACTTCATACAAGTTCGCTCTTCTAAGAAGGTATATAATCAGGTAATCTTCGGAGATTGTGCATAACACTTTCTTGGAGAATCTAAATTCGATCAGACTGGTGGCATTAGAACGAGGATGCAAAGAGCTACTTCAGGTCACAATTTCAGAACTAGAAGATATTAAATTAAAGAGATACATCAGTTGAAATATCGAGCTCCTACAAAGTGAAAAAAGGTGTGTAATTTTTTTAAATTTTTGCATAAGCTTGGTTTGAAAAATTAGTTTGAAGGAATTCGAACGACATAGTGAAGCATTATTATCGGTAATTGATGACCAGAAGAAAGAAAATTGAAACACCTAGTAAGAAACCTAAAATCTCTAGCATGACTCATGAAGAAGAGGAAGAAATGCAATGTGATATATCAAAATTACAAGACCAAGTACAACAAATTTCATTCTCACTAAAGGTAAATGAAGCCAAGATGAATGGCGTGGAAGATAATATGAATTGAATGTAAGCTAATATGGATGGCATGGAAGCTAAGATGAATGGCATGGAAGCTAAGATGAATGGCATGGACGATAGGATGGAAGAATTGAAGATAAATTTGAATAAGTTGCTACAAGAAATGGTCACTAATGGTGAAAGGGTAGTAAAGGAAACCCATGATGAGAATAAAAGGAATGTTAATCATGATTTCATAGACTCTAATGTTGGATTAAAGACTCACCATGTTCCAAAAATTGTTATGAGGAAGTTTGATGGAAAGTATCCCAGAACATGGATAGTATAGATGGAGCAATTTTTCGATCTCCATAATGTGCAAAACACACAAAAGGTACGTATTGCAACTTTATATTTGGAGCCAAATTAGTTTATATGGTATTGATGGCTTTGCTCTCATAAAAAAATTGTCACTTGGGCAATTTTTAGGGAAGAAATGATAGCACATTATGAGGATACAAAAAGCACCACTTTTTTTAGCAATTTGATAAATCTCAAACAAAAGGGTTCAATGATGGAGCACATTGATGACTTCCAAAAATTGAACATAAGGGTAAAAGATGTTCCAGAGGAGCATAGGAATGATGTGTTGATAGGGACTTTAAAGGATAATATCCAACATGAGTTTTTCCTTTGGGAACCTGATTCATTGGAGAAGGCATTCAGGTTAGCAGGAAAAATGGAAAGCAAAATTATGGCAACCAGGAAGCTTACCGCTCACAACTATAAAAATGGAAGTGTTGTTTCTCCTATCCTTTCACAACCTACAAGGTTGACACCACAACAATTGGAAGAAAAAAGAGAAAAAGGGCTTTGTTACAATTGTGAAAGCAAATACACTAAAGGTCATAAGTGTGCTGAGAAGAAATTATTCTACATAGATCGTGAAGAGGAGGAAGAAAATGAACAAGAAATTTCAAAAAAAGAGGATATACTCCAGGAACAAACACTAGAAAATGAAGAAATGAATCCGACCATATCTTGTAATGCATTGGCTGGAATTACCACTCTTCAAACTATCAAGGTAGAAGGACATATCAAGAAGAAAAAGATAACAATGTTGATTGATTCAGGTAGTACCCACAATTTTATTCATTGTAAGATAGCCAAAGAATTGAATTGCTTCTTATATCTAACACGAGAGTGTCAAGTGATGGTTGTAAGTGGAGGAACCATAAATTGTTGTGGAAAGAGCCATAATGTAAAGCTATCCATGGGAATATATGTGTTGAATAGCCCAATGCTTTCTATTCCAATGGGTGGTGCTGATGTTGTACTAAGAGTCTAATGGCTACAATCCTTGGGTACAATAGCTTTTAATTTTCAAGAAATTTTCATGAAATTTTCTGAGGAAGGAAAGGAAGTTGAATTCAGGGGTATTGTGAGGAAACCTAGAAAGATAATTAGCTTTAACGGTATGAAAAAGCTTCTAAAGAAGGAACAATGAGGTGTAATTACACAATTATGTTACTAGATGTTTCCACAACGAAATCATCTATTTCTCCAGATCCTCAAAAATTCTTGGACAATCATTCCAAGGTATTTGAGACTCCCAAAGGTCTCCCACCTATTTGTGATCATGATCATGCTATTCATTTGATTATAGGAAGTGTTCCTCCAAACATCAGGCTGTACAGATATCGCAATGCCCAAAAGAGTGAAATTGAACGTATGGTTGCAGAAATGCTAGAGGCTGGTATAATTCAACCTAGTCAAAGTTCCTTCTCTGCTCCAGTAGTGTAGGTGCACAAGAAGGATGGATCTTGGCGCATGTGTCCAGATAATAGGGAGCTCAACAAGCTCACTATTAAAGATAACTTTCCCATTCCTTTCATTGACGAATTATTGGATGAATTGCATGGATCAATTTACCTCACCAAGTTGGATCTTCGTTCAGGATATCATCAAATCAGAATGAAGACTGAAGACATTCTGAAAACAACATTTATAACTCATTAGGGTCATTATGAATTTTTTATCATGCCTTTTGGCCTTACCAATGCACCTTCTACATTTCAAGGTTTGATGAATTCCATTTTCAAACCCTTCCTTAGAAAATTTGTGTTAGTAT
>APFE031279697.1:90532-115049 GCA_000404065.3 Pinus taeda | reverse complement strand
AAAATTATAAAAAATTAGCATGCCGACACATGGAGGGTGGGCATGTCGCATGCAAACACATGGAGGTGTGCATGTGGTTTCCCATCCAATGATTTTTTCTATTTAAGGAATGATAAGGAGGATGGAAGGGGTCTTGTTCCATCATTCTGAGGTTCTGTCCTCACTCTCTTGGAAGAGTGTTGAGACTTAGGAATTCTGGCAGTAGTCGTTGATTGAGGGCTCGGGGGTGGCCAGTTGTAGCAGAATCCTGCACAATTGAGCCTAAGGTTGGGAGGAGAGTCGTCCCCAAAACCATGTTGCGGTAAGCCTACTTCATGCACAGGTAAGCTCAGGTAAGCACTCTTCATTATTTAAAATTATTGTTAATAAGTTAATTAGATGTTGTTTTGGGTTGTTACATTTGTAATACAAAGGAGGTTACCCCCTCGAAGAGGCTGAATTATAAGGCGTTGATCTATCTTTTCTATCTTTTTGTGAGCTGGTTTCATAACAACCCTAGTAGATTAAAGTGTCCAATTCTTATTTTAAATTTCTTATCAAATTTGTAGAAGGATGTAATTCCTAGGAAATTCAAGTTTATTTATGGGATAAGTTTTTTATCTTTTCCTCGTTGTTGCTACTTGTATTTTTTATTGTTCACACTGATATGGATATATATGCACAATAAAGTGGAGCCTTAGAAATACAAAAATACTATGGTGTTTAGAAAAGTATTAAGGAAAACAAAACTCTTTTGCACAACAATTGTGATTCAAGGCATGTGGCACTAATTCCCCTATAAAAAGAGTTTGGAATAGCCTGATTAACATAGTGTTGAGACCATGCATATAGTCTAGTGGTGTTTTCTCTCTTATATGAAATCAACACTAAACTTTTCTAAAATAAATTTAGTCTAAATATTGATATTATTTAATGTTTATAATGTTTTTTAATTGAAGTGCAACATTCAAATGAAAACAAATATGGAAAATGTTTCTATTCAGGGGCCTGAATGCAAGAAACATAGAACAATATTTGGAAATTTTTATTTTAAAAAACTTGGTCACCATTGGAACAAAATTACACAAATTGGCATACCTCTTTTTGTATATGCTAAAATAAAGCACTAGTCAATCTAGACAAAAGAAGTTAACCAAATACCAACTTTGGCCCATAACGCAGTTTTCTATCTACAAGTTAACAATTAAGATATTAATTTCATTTTGAACATGTGACATCATATGTATAAATTGAAATAATCCTTATTAAAATAATTAAACATAATGTGCACTCTGCAAATATAGTTTAATAGTGTAGTCTATTGTACATGAAACCAATGAGTTAATGTTAATATGAAATTATAGAATTCTTTATTAGTTTACTTGTAATGGCATGGGAAAATAAGTATGTAAAATGTGGCAATTTGCAAAATGTGAGGGGAAATTTACATGAAACCCAAGAAAACTAAATTTCAAGCACAATTCTTTAAAGGGTAAGCCCAATGACTTTAGCAAATCGAATTAGAAAATGAAAAAGGCTTTCATATGGCACATGATCCAGAGTGATCTAATGACATATCATTATAATCATTATGAAACAGGAAAATCTTGTTCAAAATGCTAGATTAGTATTCATGTTTAATTTATCCTTTTAGATTTTGAACATGATGAACAATATTTTAAGGTCACAAAATATAACTTTGGCAAAATTTCTAAAGTTTTATTAGTTTGGTGCTCCCAATGGAGAGCATTCCCTAGTTGTGAAGAAAAACAATGAAATTTCACATAGACACATTCTTCACAGTAGACACTGAACCATAATGACAAAAATAAGTGAAAATTACAAAACACTGAAGGACTAAGAAGTCAACACCCTTTCAACTCTAAAAAAAAAACACAGACAATCAATCAATTTGTTGCAATTCCAAAAACACAAGCTGGGAGAGTCATATACCTTATTGACAGAGGTTTCCTAAATTTTGGAACTTTTAAAATCTCATAAGAAGGGTACACATAATGCACTCTGCACTTCACTCCGTGAGTTCTCATGCCTAATTAGGAGTCGAGAATCGCCAGCGAAACAACTTGCTAAATGGAGAAAACTCTCGACCTACAACTTGCTTTGGGAAATTTTTCCCGCATCATTATTGGTTGTTATCCCTATCAGAGTGGGAGTATCATCATATATTTTTCCATTGAACATTTACATTAATATGTTTGTTGTTATTTATTTGGCTCAAATATTTATGTTTTCTCTACATAAAATTGCTAAACAAAATAAATGAAAATATTAAATCACAAGTAGTAGACAAGTGTTGTTATATTAAATTTCCATGGGATTTTGTACACGAAATTAATAATTCCTTTGTGAATAAGGTGGAGTGTGTAATTAATAAAAACCAAGCCTAATTCATAGAAAGCCAAATGACAACCGCCAACCTTACAATGCAATTTATACCATTTTCATTTAGCTTCTACCTCGCTCAATACCATTTTAATTTGTGTTGTTACCCCAATCATACTCAATTAATATCTGTAAACTATTATTGCCTATATTTACAACCTTAAGTGGGAAAAAATAAGCTCAATATAACATATTAACTTATATTTTTTATTTTACTTAATAGGTTACATAGGGGATAGATTGTCGACCATATATGTGAGCTCACGAGTGTCAAAATCCGGTGTTACAGAATGTGATGGTGCATTAACAATGTTACTGAAATTCTTGTCTCTTAGCTTTTAAGTTTTAACTTTACATGAGGGGTTTTGTATCTAGCCTGTAGTGGAATGTAGTATCTTGAATAGGGCACAACCTAATCATATGTTAGGATTAACTTGACGTGGTAGTGTATTTCTGGAGTTGGATTCCCTTTAGGAATCGCCAAGTTCTTAGCTCGGCGTTGCTAAAATATTTCCTGCACAGACATGCATGGAACTCACTTCCCCAAGCAACAAATGTTTACAGGCTGAGAAATTTCCTAATGCATACTTGTCCATAGGACTCATGACATATTTGCATGTTGAATAGATTTTCCCCACTCCCTTGCTGAATGCCAATATTCGTGTGGCCTTTTCTGTTCTCTGAGAATCTCGTCAACTTAGAAATAGTGGCCTTGTCTTAAGCTCAGGAGGGATAGCACCAATGGGCATTGTGGTGAATCGATGTGGATTCAGTAACATGTTGGAAAAGGTCCAATCGATTCCAAAACCACTGCAACCAATCCATAGCTAAATACATACTAGATGGGCAGAGTACACAAGTAGAAAGAAAGCCCTGATAAAAGGCAGCAGATATAAGATTCAACAAAGCGGTCATTCAAATCGTGTAGTCCCACTGCGAAAATAAAGATAAGAGATAATCAAACCTTATAGTTTTAATTGGATAATTCTTATCCATCCAACCTTATGATGACCTACTCATGGTGAATCTAGATTGGATGCCCAAGAATTTCTCTATCGCTTTATGACAAAAATAGTGATGTGGCTATAGGAAGATTTCCCAAGAGGAGTAGATGAGCAAATAATCTGGGGTTGAAAGGTATTCAAGGTCGAGGCTAGCCGCGGATCAAGTCGGTTGATGTACTAAGCAAGGGGACCAATGTGGACTAGGTTGGAGGTTGGGGGTGGAGCCTAGAAATAACAAAACTAGCCACGAGAATGGATAGGGATGACTATGACTAGCCTTTGAGATAACTAATACCACCTAGGCCACTAAACAAGCTAACATATGGAGAATGAAGGAGCGTGCAAAGGAAGGCAATGTTGTCTACCACCTCACCTCCCCATGGTGGGCAAGCCCCAACTACTACAATGTGGGCCACTGAGAAGCTCTGACTTGGAGGATTAGGGGGCTACAATTATATTTAGTTATTTCCTATAAAATATTGAAAATGTTAGTTAATGATTTTCAAAAATTTATTATTTATGGGAAGATTACAAATTAACATACAAAATAATTAATTTATTTTTAAAAATGAGTAGAATAATCTATCACATTTAATATAATAATTTGCATATAAAAATAAAAAAATATAATAAAATATATAATATATAATATATATTATAATATATATATTAATATATAGTTTATAATATAAATTATTATATATTAATATCTTAAATTTAGTCGGGGTTGGGACTGGGTGCTAGTGAGCAGAAGATGTAACAAGAAGTGGATTGACATTGCTACGTTTGGAGGTTGGTTGTCGGCTAAAATAACAACACTCGCATGTGAAAGCATAGGGTTGAATCCAACTCGCCTTTGAGATGACTATTACCACCTGGGCCACTAAGCCACTGCCAGGTCGGTGATCAACAATGTTGTTAAAATATTATATTGTCACAACGGTGTTGTTAAAATGTTATAATGTCACACAGGGGACTTGGTCGATGCCACGTGGTATATCTATATCAAACTATTATATATTAATAAAATAAATTCAGTCAGGGCCAAAACTATGCCTCCGTAAAGTAGCTTATAGTACCAATGAAGGGGACCAACCCCATCTAGGCTAGAGGTAGGGGGTGAGGCCCAAAAATAACAAAACTCCGTGTGTTGATGGATGGGGCTAACCCCGACTCCCCTTTGAGCTAACTACTACCACCTACCCACTCAGTTGTTTCCATGTGGAAGATAAATGCTATTGTTACAATGGTATACTACCACATGAACTACTGATATATGTCTTTTGGTTATTTATGCTAATAATTTTTTAAATATCATTCAAAACTTGAAAAGATAAAATTTGAATTATAAGATGTTCTTATAAATGTGTGATTGGTGTTGTTTTATATAAGGGCATATTTCAAAATAGCATTTCCATTTTTTTTAACAATAAAAAATATGTAAATATAAGGAAATAGGGTAATATGAAAAGCGTTATTTTCTTCTTATTTCCATTATCACTTTCGAAGAAATATGTAAGCATGAACTAATGTAGTTCAAGGAAAATAGCAACATGTAGTACATGATAACATTGTATCAAATTAAAATATCTACTTACATAGATAATGATAGTAATTGACTTCACTCTCGCATGAATTTACATGTTTCAAAGAAAGTCTTGTTTGAATAACGGAAGTGTTTAATGTCTTTACAGATTAGAGGAAATGGAATAATATAACTCTTACACTATGAATAATAAGAGAGTAGATAAAGGGTGGAGCTAGGTCAAACATAAGCATCCACGTGGATTTATCGTAAAGGAAATAAGTACAGAAAGTTTTGTGGGCTAGCATCCAACGAGAGGGTTGAATGCATGCAAAGAAATATCCTCATTCAAGCAAGTGTAAGGAGTGGTCTAAGTAGGAAAATTTGGTTTCCATGAAATAGGTGGCGGAAGTGGAAAAGGTTCGTTTCCATTAATTAATGACCCGGTGAATAGACTAGGCATTCATTGTAGGTGAGTGACTCTATGGTTGAGAGCTTTGATTTGTAATGCCAAAGCCTTCAAAGTAGCCAACAATTTAGTTTATATTATATTTTTTTATTATTTTTTGTATTTAACAAATAGTGGAAAATATTAATAGTGGGAAATGATTAAACTTATAAGGAAATATATTATTATATTATGATGTCTTAATTAATAAGAATTTAAATATAAAAAGTAATATTTGTAAAATAAAAAATGTATTTATAAAAATTCAATTTCAATAATGTTGGAAATTTTGAACAAAGAAATATAAATCAATGAACTTTGAAATCTTATACTATAGTTGCTATTTCATAGGGATTTTTTTTTGTAATTTTAGCAGAACACATTTTCAACATCTCCAATATATTCATTCCGATAGGGGTAAGGACTGAAACTATGAATCCAAATCAAGGAGTGCCTTAACAGAAGCACCTCATCACCATCTATCCAAGACCCCTTGGACTACTTTATAGAGAATTTTAAACTATATAAGACAAATCATATGAATATTGTTTGAACACTACCACTTATCCAGTGGAGGTTGTAATATGTCATTTATTACATCAAATCCACATTTCTTCAAGTGTCTTGGATTTCATTGAGTTTTTTATTCATAAATATTAATTTAAGAGATGAAATATCTATAATTAAATGAGTTCTATAATAAGTTAGTTAAAAAATACATGCCACTTAGGTTAACATGGGATCCAAATGCAATATAACCCAGTGGTAATTTAGATAAGGAGAAGAAAATATAAACCATCTCAAATGATTGTATTATTTTCTAAAGTTTAATTCCTTTAATTAGTGAAGAATTTTATGATGAAGAAAATGATGATCCACATAATAATCATAGTATGCTTTCATGAAAAAAAAATTATAATTTGGCTTTACGAGATGATTATAAATGTGGCATGGAGGAAATATTGTCTAAAATATAGAAGCAAAATAATCCACATTAACTTTGGTATTATTTAAGATAATTTCCTTTCCTTAAGAAAGTGTTAATAATTAAAAATGATGTGAGAAGAAAATTAATTATAAGGAAATATTGAGATAAATCATGCACATATGATTTATTGTAGAAAACATCAACCAAGGAAAAGCTAGCCTAATAATGGATCTATTATATTTTGGCTTAAAATCATCCAAATTGACCAACTCTCTCGATCTTAGTCTATTAATCCTTATGTTTACTCAAATTACAATGGAGACTCCTCAATCCATTTAAAATATTTAACTACATGTAATACCATGAGCCACTAATACCAGGTGGGAACCATATTGACCTAATGACCTTAAATGATTCACCAAGTCAATTTTACCTAAGAATAACCCCTATAAACATGACTAGTAAAATTAAGCCTCCATGCCCATCTCCCCTATTACCTACGTCCACTTCAATACTTTACCCCTCTCCCCTATCACTTTGGTCTACTTGAAGACTATACCCCACTCACTTATCACTGAGGCCTAGTTCAAGACTTTACCCCTCTATCCTATTTGTTGGATGGAAGTTGTAATTGATTTCGAAGGGTGAATATATCATTGTTGAGTAATGTTTTCTTTGATGTTAGAGGCACAATATTGGAGATGATACACTAGCTTTGGGATGATCAAATCATGTGATAATAGTTCAAGAATCCCTAAAGAGAAAAAGGGTTGAAGCCCTCAATTGAAAAACTAACAATCAAAAGAAAATAAAGGAAAAGGTGGTGAAGTACAAAGTGAATTCAAGGAAGGACTATATCATCACATAGACCTCATAGAAATATTTCCAATAGTATATGACACTCCTTCTAACTCCTCACAGTTGAAGATAAATTATTTTTGGATTTTTAATGCTTGGTTTAGATACCTTATCTTTGAATTATTTTTACACCATTTACCTACCTCAAATGTAATTACAAAATATATGGTTGGAAACCTTATTCTAAGACCTTTTCAGTGGTATATATGGAACTCCCCCTTACTCCTCAGGATTGAGGAGAAATGATTTTTTGAATATTCACTATACATTCTGTTAGTTTCACAAGTTAGCCCAGCTAATGGACAATTTTCTATAATATATACCCTAAATACAATATATATAGGCATGAGGAGGAGGAATTTCAATGATTTACTCAAGGAAAGTTTGGATCTACTGAAACAAGTGAATAAAATAATTATTTTTGGCATTCATATATCATGAACCACAAGTGAGGAGAGGCAAGATTAGGGAGGTTATATATGGAAGGAATTTTGGCACAATTTTTGAAGTTCCCTTTGGCATCATTACTGTAGAATTTTGGAGCATATCTTGAAGTTATTATTATAGAATTTTGGAGAATATCTTGAAGTTATTCTTATATAAGTTTAGAGCAAATCTTGAAGCTATCTTTATAGAATTTTGGACTTGATATTAAATTCATTCTTGTAGAAATTTGGAGCAAGCCTTGATGTCATCCTTGTAGAAGTCTTCAAGTAGATCTGAGTTACCTTTTGAGGTAGATCAATTGTGTTTTCTAAGGAAGAGTTTCTGAGGGATATTTGACGTACTAAAAGCACAACCCAAGATTTGTTCTAAGGCATACCTAAATTAGTTGATTGACGGTATGAATTATAATCTATATTGTTTCATTGGAAGTCAAAATTACAGTGGAATACTTATTGGAGCAACTATGAAGTTGAATATTTTAGGTAGAGATAACAGTAAGTCTATATTATTGTATTTGGGTCACCATCCTTGGTACAAGAGCCTAACAGTTTTGATCTTCCTTTTTATGTTGAGGGTGGTAGGGTGGCTCTAGGAAAGGAAGTTAGAGCTTCCTTCAGGAGGCTTTGGTCTCCTTCAAGTGGGAGAAGGTAAATATAGGGTTTTATCCCTTCTCCTCATAGTTGGTAAAGCAGAAGTTGTAGCTTCCCTCAAATATATATATCTATATCTATATATCTATATTATATATATATATAATAGTATATATCTGTATATATTATATTATATATCTATATATATATATTATATATATATTATTATATATATATATATATAGAGTATATATTAAATTATATATATATATATATATATAATATATATATTATTATATTATATAATTATATATATATATATATATATATTAGATAATATATATATGTTATTTTGACGTCATGTTAAAGGTTAATGTTCTTGATACTAATTATAATAAAAAGTGAAATACTAATTCACCCCCCTCTTAGTGTTTCCAACAATTGGTATCAAAGAAGGTTACCCTCTAATAATCTAATCACTTGAGGGACAATCCTGAACAAATATGGATCATATGGAAGGCATGTATTCAAGGACAATTTTGGTGTTTGATGGAAATGATTATCCCTTATGGAGTAGTTGCATGGAAATCTAGTTGGAGGATTTAGGAGTGGATGTTTGGCTCTTTATCATAAATGCCTACAAAGTTCCTAAAAATCCTCCGACTCATCTAGATGAGAAGAAGTTTCTCAACTTCAATTCAAAAGCTCTTCATGCCATTACAGGTGGATTACTAATAATTGTTAAGACCAAGGTAATGACTTGCACCATAGCCAAAGATGTTTGCGATAAGCTTAAATCTATGTATGAAGCTAATGATAAGGTCAAGGAGGTCAAACTTTAAAACTTCAAGGTTCATTTTGGAAATTTGAAAATGCATGATTTTGTGACCTATTTAGTCATATTGGATGAAGTTGTGAACTCCATAATATGATTGGGAGAATACATTAAAGATCACTCAATAGTAAAAAAGGTAGTAAAATCGCTTCCTTTAAAGTACGATGCCATGGTATCTACCATAGAAGGATTGAAGGAATTAATCAAAATGACAATGGAAGAATTACATAGCACTCTTAAAACATACAAAATTAGAATAGATACAAAAGATGGATAGTCAAATAGAGAAGTGAATTTTAAATCCACAAAGAAGAAAATAAACAAAAAATTCAAGCTAGAAGACGCACAAGATGATGAATTAGATATAAAAGAAGAAAATTTCACGAGGAATCTCAAAAAAGGAGCTGGAAAAAACAAAGGTAAGTTACATTTTAATTTTTTTTATTGTGGCAGAATATGTCATTATGCTAAGAGATGTCCTTTTAAGGAAAATAAAATATTCCATAAGAAAAATATGTATTCTAAATAATGACAACAATTCTTCAAATTAAAGTTATACTATAGAAATAGATGCAAGAGAAGTTATCTTCATAACCCAAGAAAAACAAGATAATGATCATGATGTCAAAGAGGCCAATGATTCAAATGATGAAGAACCAAATGTAAGAATAGATTTATTTTGGGGACTCAAAATGATTCATAGACTGAACTTGGAGATGAATCTATTCAAGAAAAAAGTGAAGAATAATGAAATGGAAAATAGTAGGCTCAGAAACTAAAATAGAGAAATGAAAATCCTACTTTAAAAACATGATGAAGAAATTATCTCCATAAAGGTCCAACTTGAAGAAGAAAATAGAGTTGAGGAAGTAATCAATACTCAAATTATGAAGAAAGAAGAAGATTTTAAGAATATTGAAGAGGAAATTGTAATGTTGAGGGCTAAAGTTGATAAAATCAAAAGGAATGTAAACAACTCACTAGTATTGGATAACATTATCAATTGGAAAAAATCGCTAGAAAATAAAAAAGGTCTTGGCTATACAGGTGCATATTCAAGTAATGAGGAAAAAATATCAAAGGAAGAAACTAAAAGAAGCCATGTTGTTGATTCCGATAACACCCATGAAAAGGATTAGAAATGGATTGATCCTACTCCAAGGAAAAACAATTTCATAAGGTCATCCTACTCTCCACGTATGAAAATATGTTTCTTGTTCATTTTTACTCTTGCAAAAAAAATTGGGCATAAAGAAATTCATTGTAAAATCAATACAAGATGAAATTGTGCAAGGAGTAGGAATGATTATGGACTTATATCTATAAATGTCCATGGATCTACCAATATACACTACAATACATTTGAACCACTAATTAATAAAAACATTGCATGCTATAAGTGAAATAATTTTGGTCACAAAACACATGATTGTAGGTTTGTGAAAATGAATGCACAATCATGCAGAAAGAGAATAGGAAGGAAAATTGAAATCTAGCATTGATCTATGAACGAAACGAATATGAAATGGTACATAGATTATGGGTGCTTGAGACATATGACTCGAGATCAAATAAACTTTGTTAGGCTCAAAGAAAAAAGTGATATCGTTGTATTTGGAGATCACTATTCTCTCAATATAGTTGGAGAAGGTGTAGAAAGTCTTGGAAGGAAACATATGAAAGAACAATATGTTTTTCTAGTTAAGTATTTAAAGCACAATCTTCTTAGTGTGGGAAAGATGTATGGTCAATCGTATAATATCTTGTTTGAATCGTGAAAGTGAAAAGTCAAAGAATAAGACTAAGGAAGATCGGTTGCAACAACCACAAGAACATTAAACAATATAAACATTCTAGACCAACCAGAGTAAAGGAAAATTATAGACAAGAAAAGCAGTCAAAAGGACAATAAATAAGGAAAGGACAAGAAGACAAAACTAGTGTTAATTTCCATATGTTCATGAAGAGTATCCCAAAGAAATAAGTCACCCTTTTCCATTGATGCCAAAATGGAAGAGAAAAGGAAGTGAAGCATGGAGACAGGGGGAGGATAAGTGTTGACATTAATGACCAACGGGAAGATTGTTGTATGGTAGTTGTCATTTATGTCAAAGGGTGAATGGGTTATTATTGAGTAATGTTGTCATTGATGTCAAATCCCTAATATTAGGGATGATGACCTAGATTTGGGATGATAAAAGCATGAGATAATAGTTCAAGAAGCCCTAATGTGAAAAATGGTTTAAGCCTTCAAATGTAAAACTAACAGTCAAAATAAAGTCAAGCAAAATGTGGTCAAATCCAAAGAAAATTGAAGGAAGAACTATATCACCATGTAACCATCATTATGACATTTCCAATGGTATATGGCACTCCCTCTAAATCCTCATGGTTGAAGGGAAATTATTTTTTGGAAATTTTATGCTCCATTTGGATACCGTATCTTTGAATGCATTTGTAATCCATTTACCTAGTCAAATGGAAGTATAAAATACATGGCTGGAAATTTTGTTTTGAGACCTTTCTGATGGTACATGTAAGTCCCTCTAACTCCTCACATTTGAGGATAAATGTTTTTTGAATATTCACTATACATTTTATCAATTGCACAAGCTAGGCCATCAAATGGGCAAGTTGGCCTAGCCAGTGGATAAGTTGGCCCAGTGTAGATCCCAAATGCACCATATATAGGGATAAGGATGAGGAATTTTTGTAATATGTTCAAGGAAAATTTGTATTTGCTGAAACAATCGAAGAAAATATGTGTTTTTTGGGTTCATATCTCATGAGCTAATGGTGAGGATAGGTCAAATTGGGGAGGCTAACTATGGAAGGAATTTTGTCACATTTTAAAAGGATTTTGGCATGGTTTTTGAAGTTATTTTTGGCATCATTATTGTAGAAGTTTGGAGCATATCTTGAATTTATTATCATATAATTTTGGAGCATATATTGAAGTTATTATTGTAGAATTTTGGAGTAGATATTGAAGTTATTCTTGTAGAAGTTTGGAGCAGAGCTTGAACTTATTCTTGTGGGATTTTGGAGCAAATTGTGAAGTTATTCTTGTGGGATTTTGCAGCAAATTGTGAAGTTATTCTTGTAGAAGTTTGGAATAGACATTGAAGTCACTCTTGTCGAAGTTTGGAGCAGAACTTGATATCATCCTTGTAGAAGTCCTGAAGTAGATCCGAGTTACCTTTTGAGGTAGTTCAAGAGTCTTTTTGAGACAAAGTTTATGAGGGTGATCTGAACTACCAAGAGAACAATATAAGGTCTATTGCAAGGCATATATGAAGAATCTAATTGAAGGTATGAAATAAAATATATTTGTTGCATTGGATCTCAAAGCTATAGTGGCATACTTATTGGAGTAAATATAAAGTTGATTATGTTTAGGTAGAGACATCAGTAGTTGTATATTGTTGTATTTCGGTCACTATCCGTGGTAGGAGAGCCCGAGATTTTATTTATTTATTTTTTTGTTGAGGGTGGTAGAATGGTGATAGGGAAGGAAGTTGTAGCTTCCCTGAAATATATATATATATATATATATATATATAATATATATATTTGATGTGATGCTATTGGTTAATGTTCTTTATACTAAAATATTTAAGAAAAATGAATGCTTATTCCCCCCCCCCCTCATATTTCCAAAACTTGAAGACTTTATGGCAAGGGTATGTATGCCTAACCAAGTCTCATAATTATATTCTCATTTATATGTAATTTACAAATTTTTCATCTCGAAAGTATTTTTTTTAGTTACTATTATCCTCATAGCTATGCCACCATTCTCTGCGTCCACACACCTACTCACATGATGTGCTATTCTTATGGTGCTTCATATCAACCAACATCATAATAGGGTTTTTTCCTGTGTTGTCTGTTGTGTTTTTCCTCTACATTTTCGTGTTGAACCAATAATCTCATGTAATCTCCAGGTGGGATTTCCATGCACTTCCCTCAACCCCTTGGAAGCTTAACCAAACATCACAATTATTTCTTCACCAAGTTGCAACTTATCCTTTTTGGTCCTTTGTTTGTATTTGATACCACTTTTTAATTTTAAAATGATGTGGGAAGAAAAATAATTATAAATAGATACACACATGTACATATGATTTTAGATTTACCTTGGAAAACCCTAACCAAGTAAAACCTATCATAATAACGTTTCTATTATCTTTTTCCTCAAATTTAACTGACTCGACCAACACCTTAGCCCTAGCATACAAAACATTCTGATTGGTCACCTATGGCACATTACAATGGAAAATGCCCAATTATTTTAAAGGTTTTAATTACATGTTATACTACAAGATTAATACCATTGGCCATTAATAATAGATGCCTAAAATGACCTGTATTAACCTAATAGTTGAGAAATTTAATTATTCTTGGTCTTCATAACTGTTCTTGTATTTATATCATTATATATTTTTTATAAAAGTGAAAAAGAGAGAGAAAATTATCTTTTGAAGTATGGGCATCATGCTCCTTTTCATTTGTGAACTAGGTCAAAGCATGTTCTTCATGCTTCTATGGTTCATTGATTCATTTGAGTCTTTTCCATATGTTTAAGACCCTCATGGGGAAATTGTATCAAGAAAGAAATAATTTTTTGAAGTTTAAAAGTGTCAATTTTGGATTCCTAAGATCAAGTGAGCCCTGCGAGTGAAGTCTCCCTAGAATAGGCCCATTCGACATTTGAAGGAGGTATAAATAAGAATAAATTAACCTATTTGGAATTCGTTGACAAGAAATTTTAATCTACACCAAAATTAGAAGAAAAGGACAAGTGAAGGAAAGAAGGAAGGAAGAGAATCCAAGCGAAGGAGAAAAATACTATCGTTTGACCTAATTTGGCTCACGCGTGCAAGATTTTATATGGTTTCTATTGCTACTATGATCCGGGCGGATATTTTTGGCAACTCATCTATTCCCCTTGGAACCCCATCATTGTACCATTACTTCTTTTAGTTTTTGTAATTGTAGCACAATTTACTATTTTGGGAGTTTTTTGTGTCTTCAACTTCTAGAGCCTTTTTGAGGTCCTAAACAATGTTTTTTTGGAAAATTGGAAAACATGAGGCTTTGCCTCATGTTTGTAGCCAAATGTTCTATCCATAAAATAGATATTTCTAACGAGGTATTGTGAATGCCAAGTGAAGGTCATTTTCCAAAGTTACGACCTTGGGAAGTTGATGTACTAATTTACCCCAACGGGGTCCACAGTTTTGGCCCTTCATCTCGTAGGGTTAGGTTTTTTTATGTTTACAGTTTTCAATTGTTTCTCAATAATAAATAGTCCTTTGAGCCTCATTGTAACACAATTTAGAGGCATGTATCTGCCACAACTCTTTTGTATGTAACCATTTTGTATGTAACCATATTTCAGTTCTTTTATATTAATGAAATGAAGATTTATTTTTGTTGTATCTTTGTGTTTACATTTACATTTGTATTCAGTCTTGTTCCTACATAATGCTAGATCAATGGTATCAAAGTGGTCCACTCTTTCTATGTTTTTCTTTCCATGTCCTCAATGAGGTAGGGGTATAAGGCGTTAGGGCTCGAATTGGTTGAACCTTTCCAAGACTGACCTTGCAGACCCCAAAGGCCTCCCATGGTGGAAGAAAATAAATTTGAGAGAGTAGGAGATCCTTTCAAAATATTGCTTGAAGAATCCCTTGAGAGACAAAGGAACAGGATGATGGATAACTTTGCCCAGATCCTTTGTTGAATGACCATAGGTGACGCATCTTCATCTAGAAGTCACTCTCGAGGTGCCACTCCCTCGAAGGTACAAGTAAACTTTGACATTCCCATATTTAAAGGTGAAATAGATGGAGGCACCATTGAAATATGGTTAAATATGTTAGAAGGATATTTTTTTGGTTCATGATTTTTCCAATAGGGAAAATATTACTTTCACACTCCTCAAAGCAGCTCCCCATGTCAAGGACTGGTGGGAAACCTACTGTGAATAGAGGGACGAGAGATAACGCTCACTATTTTTAGTCACACCTTGTTATAGACATATTTGGGCACATCAACCCCAAACTTATATGTCGATAAACTAGGGCTCATCAACCCCTAAAAGAGTTGTTTCGTACCCTAAAGAAACATAGTCATCTGAATACATCATTCCTGAAAACTTCCAACTGAGAAACCATCCAGAAATGCCCTAAATTAAACCATACTGACTGCTCCACTTGAAAAGTACAATGCATACCGAGTGGTACACTGCGAGGGTGTGATGCATACTGATAAGGCCTTCTATAGGGTGCAATGGGCTAGGATGAACAAATGGCGGAAACAGTTTGTTAGGTGATTACTCATGGAATCTTCTAGAAAATTCTCTTGTGCCACTTGCCTCTTTGAATTCGCCTAAGGAGGAATAAGGGATCTAAGAAATCTCCAAATGGAACCAATTGTAACAAGTGGAATGACACCAATCAAACCCCATGGATGACTCACACCCTTGCACACATCTATAAATGGATCTCCAATTTAAGAGATCTAGAGGTTGGAATATTGTGAATTGCAAGGAAGTGCTGATAGTTTGTAGTTGTGGAAGGAGCATTGTATTGTTGGTGTGATCTTGCTATTTCATGAGGTGAAGAGGGATTGAAGCCGGGAGGATGATGCTGGATCAGACAACTGGGTTTTAATTCTCCCTTCTATTAATAAAGTTCTTTAAGTTTTCTTCCATATGATTGTGTAATTATGAATGTTATCATTTGTGAATGCTATAATTTGTTCATTATATATCTGATTTTGTAATGTTGATGTTGTAATAGATTATGATGCTTTGATGGTTCTTTGTTGCTGTACTTGTGCATCTACTCTCCAAGCATGTTAAATATGGGGAGGAGTTGTAGGCTCTGTCAAAGGGGAGAGAGATCAAGCAAGGGATTAAGCGGAAGTTCCAGGTTGGTTCCATTATCTTTCTCTTATTTGTTACACATAGAAGAAATCATTGAATTTCTTTAAGCTATTGTTTCTAGTGTACCTGCCAAACCTAGAGGGCTAGCATTCCTTAGGAATACCAGTTTTCCCGTAAATAAATTGGCGACTCCACTAGGGAGAACAGATGCTTGTTTGTTGTTATTGTTTGTTTTATAAACTATAGACAGAGTCTGAAGACAACCAGGTAGCCTTCGAACTGCTCTTGCTCTGCAATTGCATAGTAGATCAATGTTGCTTCAGTCAATCTTTGGTTTACTTTTTGAATTAAACATTTGACTTACAAGCACATCTAGATGCCCTTTTGGTAGTTCAGTAACCTCTCAAGACATTCCTTCATACTTTGCTCTTTACAGTTCATCAAAGCCCAGCTTAACTCATTGAAAACAGCTGCACATCTGAGCCAAAAAACCATTTCGGTTGCGCTCCCTAGACCATCGCACTATCTTCCACTGTAGCTCAGTATGCATCGCACCTCCCAAGTGTAGTAAGTGTGAGGGATCTTTGTTTCTGTGAAGCCTAAGTGCGATGACTGACTGAACTCTTCTTCCATTCTAGAATTTGAGGGTTTTTTACCTTGTTTTTAGTTTAGTTTAATTGTTTTGCTGCACATGAACAGTGCCTCCTTACTGAAGCCTACTTGCATTAGATAAATCAGCCTCAATTAGATTAGGACTAGCGAATTTTTTTTGTCTGTTTGTTCATCATTTACAATCCCTTGTTGGAAAATTGTTTAAATTGATTTGTTGCTTTGATACAAAAGTGTCGTAATTGTCATTTTGTGTCAAAAAGAGAAGTGTCATGAATTCTTCCTTCCCTTGATAATCGATTGAACTTTTCTTTATGTATTTGGTTTGATTTGTTTATATTCGAAGTGTCTAAAGCATTTTTACTCAAAATTGAAAAGTGTCGTTGAGTCTTCCTTTCTCTTTTGAAGAAGAAATTGTCGAAATTGTCATTTTGAGTGAAATATTTCAAATCTTTGTTGCATTTAGTTTTCCTTTTTGGCATTTTTCACAATAAGGAGAATGAAAACAAATACATGCATTTTCATTTAGTAGTTGTAGATTTGTGTGCAAAAATATGATTTAGGGAAATGCACTAGGGTGTGCTCTTTTCTCTTTGCTCTTTGCACTGCTATTTTCTTTCCCTAGTAGCTAGGATTTTCATTGCTCAAAATAAAGAAAGATTGTTTATCATTGTAGATTCCATTTTAGGAATTTCAAATCATCATCATGTGGTGAACCATTGAAAGGAAAACTCTGAACAAGATCAACTTTAAAATGAATTTCAATGAATCTAACAATTCTTTGGAACTTAACGCAACATATCTAGAGGTCTATGCTAGAGATGTGTTCCAGTGTCATTAAAACTAGTGGCTATCATTTTCATTGAAGGTTGGGTGATTCCTCCTCCTTGATACGACAAGTGCTAGCATGGACTTGTTCTCCTCATACTGTTGCGTATATATTGGGAGACCACAATGGGCTTATATCCTTTATCCATAGGAAACTGAGTATGCCGCCTTATTGATTACAATGCACTGAACATGACATTCGGGAAGATTGACTGTAGTACATAAGTCCTTGGTAATTTCTCTTTAATTTATCACCAAGGTGTATATTGCAGTTTTGTGATTGGTTTAGTAATTCCTCTGTCTATATTTTCCAAAGTAGTCACTTTCGTTCCTTTTCGACTCTTTAAAAGAAAAGGTCGACTTGAGCACTTGTCCTTTCATGCTCATTAAAAATCGAAGGAGACTAGATTCATATTTAGCTTTTTCTCGACTCTTAAAAATAGAAAAAGCAAAGTTGTGTCAAAGCGTCATTAAAATTAATGGAATTCGGAATAACATCCATGTTCCTTAGTTAATCTTAGTTTGAGATATATGGAGACAAATCCAGAGTCCACCAATCAAGGAATCCCTTTTGAATGGAATCCTAGTCCTTTTCTTTCTTTCGGAGATATCCGTGCTCCTTATATGGCTACATTATCCCTTCTGGGACTTACCATTGGCCTGCCAGTATGGCTGTTTTCAACCTCTTTGGTTCAAAATGGTGGTAAACCTTCAACCGAACAAAACCAACCTCCAGTTGATCCTGAAGCTAACCCTTTGCCTTCTTCCTCGTTTGTTTCTCCCTCCCCTTCTTCCTCTTTTCTTGGTGAAAGTAGTGATACTAGTAACCAGGTGGCTAAGAAGAAGAAGAAAGGAAAGGAGAAGAAGAAGAAGCCAATTCAGTAAGGGAGCAACCAACCAACCATTGCTTTGAATGAATCATCTGATGAAAATCTGCCCATTAAACTTCCCAAAGCCAAATATCCATGCATAATTTGTACGAGATACCCTTTTCATCGAGATTGTCCTTACTTTCCTCGAATCTTGAAAGAATGGTCTTCCCATTCACACCATCACGTGTCATCAACCTTTGGAGATCATGTTGGTAACACACCATCAACTAGTGATAGAAAAGTTGATGGACAGAAGGGAAGAGTCGGGATTCCATGTATATTATGTGAAGGTAATCATTCCCTTCACCTTTGTCATATTTTGGATGAAGCCAAAAGATTGTTGGATAGCCATCCTGCTTCACCGCAACGACTTCCATCTAGTTACAAGAAGCTCACCCCAAGTCCTTCACTAGTTGAAAAACTGACCGACTTAAATCAATTGTTGGTCAAAACCACTCTCTTTGAAAGTGAATCTTATGAGTCTGTTGTCACAAAATCAGTACTGAAGGCTGCTAATCAGTAAGATCTTATGCAACTGTTTCAAACCAGGCTTTTAGCTAGGGATTAGCCTCCCTAACCTGAGAGGGCTCTCTCAAAATAAACTGTAAATGTATCTTTAGACACAAAGAGGGCTAACTCTTGAAAATGAAGATTTGATAAACAAGCTGGTTGGACAAACAACAAAACATTTCTTCCATTGGGCTCATGGAGTCAAACATTTCTACAGTAAACAAGCAACTATTGCATCATAGAAACCAAGGCATATTACGTCTCACTTGTTCAAAACATCAACTAAGAAGGACTGCAACTCAACAAGCCATACACAGGAAGTCTGAGCATCAATGATGAATTCAGAGTGATTGTATAACCAGTGAACTGTAAAATAAGATACATGGGACCAAAACCACACACATTCTGAACATTTGGGACACTCAATGAATCTTGGGAAGAAACAACAACATGCTTTATATTACTGTCAAAAAGAAACTTTACATCCACCAATATAAGAACTCTGTCTTTTTCATAAAAATATCCAACCCTCGTATACATCCAAGTTCTTGCTATATATAAGAAATAAAGCTATACTATTTTGAGTCTCCTCAACAAGCATGAAGGGAGCTCGAAAACTTAAAATTTACTACCTTATCCGTATTGAAACTAATTTGCTAAATACAGAGGTATTGCCTTTAATGCAAAGAGTCCTAGTTCTAATCAAGTTCTGTTTCTTTCTCCTTGTTTACTTGATTCCTTCTTGATTTCTGACAGCTGTGTTCTTCAGGTATAAGCTGAAATGTGTCTTGAGGAGTATTCGCTGTACTTGTTACTTTGGATCCTGAAGGTGTTGCTGACTCAACATTTGTTGTAGGATTATCCTCTGTTTTCCCGGTCCCTGTTTTGCTCCATGTTCTTTTTCTAACAAATATACTTTAAGCTGTATTAATGACCTTTAATAACCATGTCATACACCATCTGCCTGAATAGTCAAGATACTTTTCGCATACTGCCAGGTGTTGAACTCAAAAACCCTGATAAGCTTACCAGAAACCCTAATTCTGCGGTCATAAAGGAGCTTTATGGAATTTGGTAAAAACAACAGATCTTACCTTTATGCATTGAGGTTTACACTTGTCAACCTTTTAAGGCTTCAGCAATCATGGTGATTCCCTTTCCATCCTCGAAGCCTTTCTCCACAAAATTTGGTGACCTCAGCAATGTTTTCAAATTTTCCTCCAAAATAGTCACCTACAGCAGTTTCGTAGCACGCTACGAAATTGCTGTTTCTTGCAAAATCACAAAATCACAGTCTTCAATCATTTCAGACTGCCACTTTTTTTCTTTCGATCCAAACATAGCATACTATCCTTTCCTTTCTACATGCCTCAAAAACATTAATGAACTTTAAATAACATGACACAAAATTTGGTGCAATAATGAAATAAATTCATTTGGCAGCTAATTGGCCTAGCTGAGCCTTCAGCTTGGCCAATTCATTTTCCATAGCAGCAATCTCAGACACTGTCTTTTCAAAACTAGCCAACTCCTGGTCAGCTGCTTCCCAATTTCCTTTAGTGGATGAGGTTTTTTCTTTTTTAACCAAAGGAGTTTTTTCCCTTGTCTCTTTCTTTTTGCTCTCCTTGGTTTCTTTGGCCTGAGCTACCTGTTTTCCCTTCTGTTTGGTCTGCTCTCTGGTATATATTATTCTTTTAGTTTCTTGTGCCTTTTCTACTTTTACTGCCTTTTCTGCCTTCTTTGCCTTGTCTAATTTTTCTCTCCTCTCTGGTTTCTTTATCTCAGGCAATGTTTTGGTTTGTTCTGTTATTTCCTTGGCAGTCTCCTCACCCTTTGGAATTTGTTCTGCTGCTTGTGCTTGACCTCTAGTAATTGGCCTTCTGGGCCTCACCATGAATTCCTTTCCTGCTTCTTCGAATCTGAGCCTTTTGGAGGCTTTAGATTTCTTAGAACTGTCAGGAGATGAATGTGTCAAGTCTATTTGCACGGGTTCCACTTGTACAGAAGTAGCTTGTTCAAAGTCAATGGCTTCTAACAAATCTTTAAGGCTACCCTTAGACATGGGGCTATCCTCTGTTGCAATTGACTTTCCCTTTTCCTTGTTCAACTGACTCCTTGTTCTGATTTTGTTTTGCTGTGCTATTTCCTTTGGCTTGGATGCCGCTTTCTGGTATTTCATCTTTTGCTCAGATGGTTTTGGTGTTTCTTTAATAACTATGGGTTTTCCTGATTGTTTTGTTTTATCCTTTGTTTTCTTACGGTCTTTAGCCTGCTGCTTAGGCTTAGCCACTGTAGGCTCTTCCACTATTGTTTCCAGTACAGGTTCTTCAACCATTAGAGAGTCTTGAGTTTCTTTTTCCTTTTCTCTGTCTGGTAAAGGAGTCAGACCGGTTTTACTTTGGAAACCCGACATAAAGATAAATGAATCCCAATCCCTTCCAATCTTATTCAGACTATCTAATACCAGTAACTTGATTAAGCCATGATGAAAAAGAGATGTTTCTTGATTTTCCCTTTTATACTGAACCTTGTCACACATTTTGCCTAGACTCCTAAACAGATAAAAAGGAATATCTATGGAGGTCTTTCCTGTGAGTGTAACAGAAGCTTGAAATGGTAGGAGTAAATTTTAGTATACCTGCCCTCACAAATGAGATACTTCTGAATAGCTGTAAGTAGCAGAGCATACTGCTCTTTGACATAATGCCTAGGAATTGCCTTAGAAAGGTCCTGGTTGACATATTGTTCTTTCAGAAATTCTTTGCATGGTGTTGTGTCAAATTTGTAGTTTTTAAACCACTCCTGACCACTCCTTGGGATCTCGGTAACAGCTGAGATAACTTGTGGAGAAACAGGGAATTCCAATAATGCTACTTTAGAATTTAGGCCACTAAAGTTCAGAGCGAAAGCCTTGGTTACCTCTGTATGCCCGCCTTGTAGTTTCTCACAAAACCTCCAGCAGCCGGCTCGTTTGAACGCTCGAGCAACACTTTCATTCCTTAGTGTGAGGTCGAGTCCCTCTGGTTCCGTCCTTAAGCACCTCCCGGATCTATTCTCTCGTTTTTCCATCTTGCTCAGAAAAATCTTTGCACAGAAACTCAATCAGCAATTACAAATCTCTGAACAGCTTTTGCTTTCAGAATGCTGGCTCGCTTGTAGTAGATTGTCTTTTGAATAAGAATTCGGGCGGCTTCCCTTTGTTATTTGAAACACTTAGCATGGGATAGGCACGTTGAATGCAGTCATGAAAAGACATAATTGCACCACCTTACCTCATAAAATTTATTAACATCATAGACATGCGTGTGATCCTATTCAAATGGTGGGATGGATACTATTATGATCTAGATGGGAAGTCGACTGACACATCTAAACGGTTTTTTGATGACTCACACCCCAAGATTTGACACTTCAAGACAATGTACTGTAGAAAATACCCGAATCCCCGATTGCGTAGCGCTGGCAATCATGAAATGACAGGCCGCGCTACGCAATGGCTGCTCAGGGACGGTGGAAAATGGTTTCGCAGTTAAAACAGACCAATCATTTTTTACGCTACGAAACTGTGCAATGTCAGAATGATATAATAATGACTAGATATGCTATGGGAGATGGAAACTATCGATTTTTTAACAAGGACATACCTCAATATCTTTGGAAAAGTCTACTTTTAAAGTAATAAACCTAAACAACCTATTGACTTGAACCAAAAATTTACATATGGATCTTTGTACATAGATGAACTTGCAACCTTAAGTGATAACAGAGTCCATACCCAACCAAAATCAACAGGTCGAGGTAACAATTGACCCAATTTCACCATCAGCTAATTGTACCTTTCCCGAAGAGAGTGAAAATGATACCATTCAAGTTCTTTTTGTTACTTCAGACTCTAATTAACTTGGGGGCAATCTACCTATTCCACTAAGATAGGAGGAAAACCCTCCAATTCTCATAAATCAAGGGGTTAATTCTCCTGTTTCTTCGGTACCCTCTCCAAGTAGTCTAGCCACTTCCTTTGATTGGAATCGACTAGCAAGATCTTGCCTTCCTTCTTATGTACCTTTTTGGATCATAGTACAAGTTCGTAAAATGATCGTGTTTGGCACTATTATAGATGAAGGTACACTAGTGAGTGTCCTTTCCTCAACTGCTTGGAAAGCACTTGGTTCGCCATCACTTATGTCTGTTATACAGAATCTGTTAAGCTTTAACAAGGGAATAAGTCGACTGTTAGGTACCCTTCCTAAGTTACCTATTACTTTGGACGGAAAACCGTTCATCTGAATGTGATGGTAGTCCCAGGACCGTTAGACTACCATTTACTTCTTGGGCATGACTATGTTTATAACATGGAATCTATTCTTTCAACACTCTTTTGAGTGATGCATTTCTTGCATGAAGGCAAGATTGTCACCATTGACCAGCCTTCATTTCCCTATCCAAACATAGCTCCAAGTCAATCATCACCCCTAAATGGTCCATTTACATCAATGGTATCACTTGAACCTTCATTCCATCCACCTGATAGCATGAGTAGCCAGGTGAATGTAATGAAGCTTGGGGGCATGCACCTAATGGTAAAGATAAGTTTCCTTGTAGGTTATGTGACTGGTCTATCACACCAATCACCTTTGTCTATTCTGGACAAAACCAAAGAGGTGTTGGATAACCGTCCTACCTCACTGCAGTGATTTCTATATGGCTACAAGAGACTCTCCCTTTCTGCATGCTGGGGGGTATGCAAACCAACTCAAGCATAGTTTTTCATTTTAAGCTTGTGTAAAAATGAAACTGAATTCAAGCATAGTTTTCTCGTTTCAAGCTTGTGTAAAAACGAAACTGACTCCAAGCATAATTTTGACATTTCAAGCTTGTGTAAAAATGAAACCGAAGCCAAGAATAGTTCCCCATGGTTCAAGCTTGTAAAAAAATGAACCCATTTACAACTAATTAACCTTTATGATTTCCATTCTATTAGCCTTTTGAACCTTGGTCATGTACATCACATCACCGCCATCCCTTTGGCCGATCATATGCTTCCACTTGGTTGTTTTACCCCATTTTGAGGAACAGACGCAATGAGTGGTCTCATTAGCTAGCCTCTTCACAGAAATCAACATGTTTTGAGAAGTTCCAAAATCATCAAAACCAGTTGCTACCTTAGACACCACAAGTTCCTCAAAATCAAATCCTCTTTAAAACCTTTTCAGACTCGTTAAATATGAAAAGATTGTCGAGTGCTTGGCCTTTCTAGCTCGTTAAAGTGATTGGAAATGTCATCCCTCTTGTATTATTTTATCCTTTTTCGGACCTAAGGGATTACTTTATGAAAATGAACCTGTGGAGTTTTCTTTTTGTCCCTTTTCAAACTATCTAAACATGAAAAGGACCGAGTTGTCCTTGTCGTCAAACTAGTTAAAACAATAGTGACAAACTTTTCCATCTAGACGAGACTGAGTTTCACTGTCGCTAGACTCGTTAAAACATTAATAGCGATAGGTTTGCCCGAAGAGCAAATTATAGAATAAGCATATGTTTCAAATCCCAACTGGGATCCATCATTAAGACTGCTTCAACGGTTGATAGTAGAAGAGCTTAATTGAGGGATTTAAATAGTAATGAGGAGAAGATTAAAAGATGAGATGAATGGCGGCTATTTTAATAATATTAATTGTAGAATCTTGAATATTTATTTTTGTTTAATTATTGATGAGTTTATTAATTGATTTAAATTATTATAAATTATTATTATGTTAATCATTATTATAAAAATTAATTAATTT